>PVKU01014614.1:0-22100 GCA_004027475.1 Anoura caudifer | reverse complement strand
CCCCCCCCCCCCCCCCCCCGTGCAGAGCTGGCAGCAGCGTCTCTCCTTGGGTCTCCTTGGGCTGCCCTAGCTGGGCACCCACCTTGCAACGTCCTGTCTGCCCCCGCGAAGAACGCCTCCTCTGCTGGAGGGTGGGACCCAGCTATTTAGAGCCTGTCTGTTGCAGGAAGTCTGGGAGGTGACTCACTAAAAAGAAGCCCCAGTTAAAAGTGCTGATGGGACTTGCTTGCTGCTGCCCCTGATGGGCCCGGGCCAGGAGGAGAGAGGGGGAGCCAGGGAGCTGCCCTGTAATCTGGGGCAGCGGTTCTGCAGAGAGACGTGTTCGGGCCTCACCCCCTGCGTTCTTATTCAGCGGGGCTGGGTGCACCAGGTTCGGCCTGTCCGATGCTCTGCCTGGTAACGCTACTGGGATCCTCAGAGAAAGTCCTTTTGAGAAACTCTCATTTGGGGAGGTAAGCCTGGGGGTTACCCCCTCCTCCACAGCAAAGACCCTCTAGTTCTGGGGAGAAGTTCTGCAGGGGGGGATCTTCCCTCCAGATGAATTGGGAGGGAAACTAGTTACCCGGAGAGCAGCTGGGACAGTGAGGAGGGTGTGGGAGAGTGGGCTTGACGGGAGACTGTCCCGCACTGAAAGCTTATGTTCTGACCTTGAATCTCCCACTGACCCAGCAGTGGGGTCCCGTTTGCCAGGTGCCCCCGCCAGGAAGGGCAGGAGGGAGGGATCCGAATCCAGATGTGAATCCTCTTCCCATTCAGGCAGGAGGGAGCAGAGAGGTGCAGGATGAGGCTCCCTTCTGCCTCCATCCAACCCCCCAGAATAGGACCCAAAGGCAGGCAGGCAGGCCTGCCATTCATTGCCTTCTCCAGACTCCCAGGCCACCAGCAAAGTCAGGACTCTGTTGGAGTGACTGCCGCCTCCTACCTTGCAGGTCTGTAAAAAGGGAAAAGAGATCCTAACTCTGGAGAGACAGGCCTTTTCCACCACGCGGTGGCTGGTGTCTGCCAAGGCCTGCCAAGAAGACAGCTCACAAAGTCTAGGGCTGGGAGGGGTGCGCTCAGCCTGATCTCATCTGTTATCCTCGGGGCCGCCTAGTGGCCTGGATGCGACACTGTGCCTCCAAGCTGCCCCAGCTTCCAGCAAACCTACCTTCCTTCTAGGCCTCAAAAGGCTCCTGAAGATCACATGGCCCCGCCTCCCCACACAGCCGCTGCTGTATGGGGAGACTGAGGCACAGAGATGTTACGTAACCCATATGCACAGCAGTGTAACTCCCTGATGCCCAGCCAGCTGCCCCCACCCTGCTCAGGTGCCAGACCAACCTGGTGACCACTGGGTCCTACCTAACGATTTCCGCTCCAGTGGGAAGGAGTTTGAGAACCCCAACTGCACTTCACCGCATCACGCCCTTCATGCACATTCTCACTTAATCTCTGTCACAGCCCAGGGAGGTGGGTGTCCCTGTGTCCATTTCTCGGGAGGACACAGAGTCTCCGCAAATCTAAGTAACTCATGCAAAGCCACGCAGGAGCTCCTCTTGCTTCTCCCAACCATCTAGGTTTGGGCTGAAATCAGTAAAAAGGAAAGTGTCAGGCAACGCTAACAGGAGGTGGGATTGGACTGTGGCTGGAAGCAGACACCTTTTTTCTACTTGTTCCACCTTCAGGATGTGGGTTTGTGGGTCTGGCATCCCTGTGAGCCCCAGGCCTCTCTGTGTCCAGCTGCTGGGAGAGGGGCTGTCATGTCCTCTGAGCCCCCCTCCAAGCTCTCCAGGAAGATGAGGGCAAGGGGCACGGGGGGCGGGGCAGAGGGAAGAGGGGACAGGGTGTACAGTTCGGCTGGTAGGTCAGTGTGGAGGGACCCTGTGGCCTGGCTTCAGCAAGAACTGCAGGAGACACAACCCTCCCACCACTCCCCCACCCCCCATCCCAGGTCCTTTGCTCTTGGTACCCCCTCCTCCCTTAGTTTCCTTTGGGGCAGGGGGAGGGGAATTTAACTCCAGGGTGAAGTCTGAAATTTCACATCTCAGCCTGGGGAGAGGGCCCCACAGTCTGTCCCCCCCACAAAAAAAAAACCGTGAAAGGAGCCTTTGTGGACTTGATGGAGGAGGGAGGTCGGGTCCAGCCTGAGGAGCTAACTTTTTCCATGACTCAGCTCTCCCAGCCCAGGGTGGGCGCTGGTGGTGGGAGGGCTCCTCAGGGTGGGTGGAGCCGCCTCCTGGCCCCGTCAGCCAGTTCCAGGGTTACAGGTGGGCCCCCAAGAAAGCCACCCTTGCCGGATGGGCCATCAGGCTGTCGCCAGTCCTGCCCCACCCTCCGTCCCCAGGGCCAAGCCCCATCTTTTTTTTTTTTTTTTTACTTACTGTTGCATCCCCAATGCCAAAGACACGAATGCTCACGTGCAGTCATTTAACCAGGTGCTTTCCTCATTACCATCTCAGCTGAGAGCTGGACAAATCAATGGGTCTCAAGACTTGCCTTCTACCTTCTACTTATCTGCGGCCTAGAGAAATGGAAGTCGCTCAAGATCACGCAGCTAAGAGGTGGACGTGGGCTTTGAACCGTGGCCAAACGCTGAGCTCTGTCTGCTTTATCCTTGGGTTTCCCCCAGAACATACAGGATCGATTGCCCAGGGAGCTTGTCAAACAGGCAGGTCCCTGGGCTCCCAGCCTAGGCTTCTGGAACCAGCATCCTGGGGTGGGGGGCAGCGGGGGAGCAGGAATCCAAGGGCAGGTGGTCATGCCAGACCCCCCAGTGCTGCCCGTCCATGGCGCCTCTTCATTCCCCTCCTGCACACAGGCTTCCTTGCCCCTCTGACCCCCCCTCACGAGCCGTCCCTCCTTCCCACCGAGTCCTCACTGTCCTGGGCTGGTGGCTCTCCTCAGCTCCATGGGCACCTAATGGGGAGAAAGCAGAAGCTGGAGGAGCAGGGGCGCCCTTCACTCTCCCCTTCAACCTGTCTGTCAGCCAGCATCCAGCCCTCAACCTGCACGGCCCCTGTAGCCCCCGAGGCTGAGGCAAGATGGGCCAGAGGTGGGTGGAGCGGTGCGGGGTGATTGTGTGGTCCGCAGTCAGCCAGCACCCTCGGGGCCAGGACATGGGCCAGGTACAGAAGGTCGGCAGGAGGGAAAGCCCTGGGTGCCTAGCAACAGGCAAAACTGGGAAAACTAGGACCTCGCTGCCCTGCGACCTTTCCTCTCCCAGCGTATCACTGGTCATGCAGTTCGGACCCTCCCGGACCTTTGCTCCCCTGGCTTGTCGCCAGGCCTGTGGCAGACCTCCTCCGAGGAGGAACAAGGGGCTGGAGAGTGGCCTCGTGGGACTGCCACGTGGGCTTCTGCGTGACCACCCCTTAAGCATCAACCCCTGGGGAGGACGTCCTAGGCCTCGGCTGTGTGTCACCTGCAGGCCCCAAAAAGCAGCAAAACCAGATGGAACAACTCCGTGGCTGACAGACTTGACCAATAACCCGTGGCCCTGGCGTGGACAAATCGGTAGAGACCACGGCCCTGAAAGGGCACGCCTGGAAAGCTGATGAGTACTGGATGGGATTGCCCCTGAGACCTCCAGATAAATGCCCCCCAGAGGGGGGCCCAGGGCAGCCTTTGCCCACCCCTCCCCCTTGGCGGGGTTCCCCTGCCTCTCTCTCCCCTGAGCTCCGCGGACCCCTCTTTTGCTGCTGTAACTTGTTTCCGGAGCCCATTTCTTCCACGGCTCACTCCTTCTACCTCTGTGACCTTCTAAATACACTTTCTCTTCTAGTTTGAGTCTTCGCTCTGAATTCTCTCTCAGCCAGAACTCAAGTACCAAGGTCGCTGAACGGAGGTTCGGTCTGACTCAGCCCGTCTAGCAAACACCTGGTGCCCGTTGGCCACCAACACACAGTTGGGGCTTGGCAGCTTTGGTTCCGCTCCCGGCTCTGCCACTTCCCAGCCCTCATTTCCAGCTTCCTCGTTGGGAGAGGGAGGGCAGTAGTGACAATAGGTTTAGAAACCAGAGCTCCGGAGATGCCAGCTCTTAGGTGGCCCCTGCTGGCCAGGGCCTCTTAGTCTTGCCGGGGAGTCAGAGCGGCAGGGTTGCCGAGCCGCAGTGCTCCTGGGCCGGCCAGCTGGGCTGGGCGCTCTCGGTGTGGCTTTAGCACCTCCCACCCCGCACCCACCGGCAGCCTTTTCTCCGGGACCTTTTCTCCCTGGCCAAGTAAACCCCTATTCCTTTTGCAAAGTGATATTTATTCCTGGAAGTTCTTCCCAGTTCCTCCCTCAGTCCCCAGTGTCCCTGTCCCCAGCCAAGGCTGGCCTGCGGGTCCCTCTTCTTGGCCCCCACAGTTCCCCCCCCCGCCCCCCCCCCAGCACAGTCACACTGCACTGTAATCACTGGTTTTCCCACTGGGAGCTTTTCAAGGGTCGGGGCTGGCCTGGGGGTGGGTGGTGGCTTGGAGGGCGTGTGACTGTGTGGTGGCCCAGGGCCCCGTGGTCAGAAGGGCTCTGCATTTGGGTGAGCGCTCTGAGGTCACCATCTTGTGATTGGTAATTTTGTCTTTAACTTGTGTTTCATGGGTGAAGTCAGACCTGTGGTCCACCCAGTGAAGACCCTGAGTCACTGAGGCAAAGCCTGGGGAGCAAAGGTGGTGAAATCCTTCAAATGTGTATCTCCATTCATTCACTCGCTTATGCATTCGCTCATTCACTCATTCACTCACTCACTCATTCATTTACTCATGTACTCAGTCACTCATTCACTCACTCACTCATTCATTCATTCACTCATTCACTCACTCATTCACTCGCTCACTCACTCACTCACTCATTCACTCACTCATGTGTTCGCCACATACTTGCTGAGCGGTTGCTCTGTGCCTGGCCCTGTCCTGGATGTTGAAGAGACAGCCGTGGAAGGACAACAAAGTCCCTGCCCTGTGGGCAGGAGGAGACCACCAGGAAGAATATAAGCAGGGTTGGGGCAGAGAGAAATGGGGTCCCTGCGGGGACAGAGTGATGGGGGTGGGCAGGTTGGGCAGCTGTTTATGGAGGGTGACCAGGGGAGGCCTCCCTGAGGTGACATTGGGGCAGAGACCTGAACAGAGTGAGGAGAGAAACCCGAGGAAATCTGGGTAAAGAACCCCAAATGGAGGGACAGGAAGTACAGAGGCTGGAGGATGCTTGGCTGGTGGTGGGAGGAGATGGGTGGGTGGGGCTGCCCTTGGGGCCTCAGGGCTCATCAGGGGCACCTGGCAAGACATGCTGAACCCCAGGCTCCCACCCTGGGCCTGGCCCCTGAGCCAGTTCTGTATTTTCTTTTTTTTTCTTTTTCCTTTTAGATTTCTTTTTAATTTTATTTTTTAAATTTTATTTTAATTGTTGTTCTTATACAGTTTTCTGTCTTCTACTCCCATCCCCAGTTCTGTATTTTCTTCACCACCACCCCCAGGGACTTCCTGCACACACCGAAGTTTGGAAAGTGCGGGGGGAGGGCCCTGCAGGCCACGGGGCGACTGCGGTCTCAATTCTGTGTGACAAGAGCAGAAGAGGTGGATGGGATCCGAGTTCTGGAATCAGTGCTCAGCCGCTGTGTCCAGAGCAGCCTGGGGCGAACCAAGGGCGAGCACAGGGACCGTGGTGAGGAGGCAGCGTGGGGTGTCCAGGAGAGGTGGCCACGGCAACCAGGTAATTGGCAGGTGGGCAGTGACCCCTGGAGGCCCTGCTGCCATGAGCACTAGCTCGGGGACCTCCCAGGGGGAACCTTTCCTCAAAAAGACACTCCTGTTGGCAGGGTTTTAATATTGGTGACTTGGTGTGCCGCACACATGTGTACACATGCAGTGCATGCACATACATAATAAATGCACATGCACGCACACATGTGCATGTGTGGCTTTGTTGGACGACTGGCTACTTTGCTCTGAGCAGAACCAGCTGGCAGCGTTGAGTGAGAGGGTTGGTTTGCAGAACCTGGTCCAGCAGAAACCAGTGTTGCGTCAACTTGAAGAGGGGCTGCTTTGGAGCATCTTTGTGGGGATGGACACTTGCGGGGTGAGTTGTCTGAGACACAGGGAGGGGACCACAGGCTTCAGACAAGTGGGAAAACCCCTGTGGGGAGGAGACACTGATCAGCAACAGTCAGAGACATTGAAAACTCTCATAAAATGCCTTTTCTTTTAATACAGAACATTTTTCAGAAGGGCCCCTTTTCTCCTTGGTGAGACCTGGCTAATAGGACTGGACCCATTTAAAAAAAAAAAACAAACCCAAAAGACCAAAAGCAGGTAGAAGGCTCCTTTCAGACCATGCAAACTTCCCGCACGCAGGAGAGCATTTTCCGTGGAATTCTGTCTCCTGTCCCCTGCGGCCACGGGCTACACACAGGCAGGTTCCCTTCCCATCACCGTCCCGAATCCCCAGCTGGGCCAGCAGGGTGGGGTCAGCCTCGGCCTGTGCAGTGCGGTCTGCCAATGCCTGCCCGCGTCCACCATCGTCAAGCCAGCAGACATCAATCTGTGATGACCTAAGGAATCAGGGAAGCATCTGTTTCCTGGAAATGTGTGCGGGGACCGACCAAGGTCATGGCCACGGTGAGAAACAGACAGTCACTGGGGAGACCGATTTCCCTGAGAAGCTGAGAAAGAAATGCAAGGAGACATGAGAGCCTGGTTGCAGATTTAAGTCGTCACGATGAGCTGACGTTCACCGAGAGCTCTCCGCACCCTGGGTGCCGTTTCTACCTGCTCAGATGTAGTATCTTCTTCAGTCCTAGCAGATGGGGACACTGAGACCCCCAGGTGTTGGGTCATTTTCCTGGGGCCACAGGCTTCTGCACATTCAAGCAGGGTGTAGAACTCTCGGGGTCTGACTTGGGACCCTGCTATCTTCCCTCTGTTGCTTCTCAGCAGCAGACACCCCTAAATTGGTTACATCTCTGCTGTTTACTAGAAGGTTCTCAGAGACACCCAAGAAGGCCCTGTCCATGCCTTTGGTGGGGGCCGGGGGATGAGACGGACGTGAGGCCCTCAGCTTCACACATGCACCATGGGCTTAGTTTCCGTGGCCACGCCTGGCCTCCTGTCTCCCCGAGCCTGCCAGCCCTGGCTCCACTGTTAAAAAGCCCCAGTGGGGCGATTATTGCAGCATGCCATTGTGTATCGCGCTCATCAGTTTATAAAAACAGGTAGGAAGCAGACAAACTGAAGTCCTCTACTCCTCATATGGAGATCAGGTCTTGTAAGTGTAGGAAGCTGAGTAATCACAGACATCGCTGCATCTTTGCTGAGCACCCATGGCACCCTGCGGCTGCACGGGGTCAGCTGGGTAGCTGTCACAGCCACCGGCTGAGGGAGGACCGGGGCCATCTGAGTTCAGTGGGTGAGGACACTGAGGTCCAGAGAGGCCGAGCGGCCTGTCCAAACGGTGCCGTTTGTGGCGGCGGTGCCGGGACACGTGGCATAATTGGACCTTCTGGATGGTGTGGTGCAGCCTGCCAGGTGCTTGCTGGGCTCGCACTGGGGCGGTCGATTACAGAGGAAAAGGCCACGGACACCCCCACACGTGCACGATATTGACAACATACCATGTTGTTAAAAATGTAGTCTAAAGAGCAGGGTGCAGTTTTATTTTTTATTTCTTTTTATTTTAGCTCCTGGGAGTAGAAGTCTGTTTTCCATAGTCACAGCAGCAAGATCCTGAAAGCGTTAGGACACACATTTTTACAGCCAGCATGATGCCGCTTTGGAAAAGAACAAGTCTAAGGTACAGGTTGGCGTTTCTTTTGTTGCTGTTCGGCCAAGATTTACTGTGTGTCGGGCAGTACCCGGAATGCTTTGGATTCGTTTAATTTCATTTCATTTAATCAACACTGTTCCCTTGAGGGAGTCTGTAGTCCCTGTTTAGATCCGTGGAATTGAAGGTCAGGCAGCTTGGCCAGGGTCACGGAGTCAGTGAGTGGCAGGTGTGGAATTCCAAGTTAGCTCAGTTTTACTTCAGCGCCCTTTCCTCTTCTTCTTGGTCTCCCTGCTCTGGCACTTGGTCTTCCTCCCGCACTTGGTCTTCCTCCCTCAGGCACACGCAGAAAGAAGACGGGGAAAAGCACATCGCCATGCTCACAGCAGCTGTGTCTGGGTGATTGCGGTGCAGTGAGAGGGCAGTAGACGGGACTTCCATCATTTTAAACGCCTTTCCACAGAGTCCCAAGGAAAAACCCACTCAAGGATCTTTTCGTACAAGCACGCTTGCTTTAGAGTCAGCAGGAGCCAGGGGTTCTGGTGTGAGGCCACAGAGCCCCTGATTAGGGGCCTCTTAAAAAAAATCCTCTAAAAAAAATCAGACAGGGGAGCCAGAGCCTCTGCTTTTTTGGAACTGCCTAATCCGCCCTATAATACCTTGCTTTGTAGGAAAGTTCTGTGCGCAAATCCCATAAAATCCCATGATGCGGAGCTGACTCTGAGCCTGCCCAGAACAAGACCTGCTAATGATCGCCGCTTGCCAGGCGTCTGCAGAAATGATCAGACATGTCACAACCCCCACGCCTGCCTCCTGCCTAAGCCTTTCTAATAAGGACTCTTTTCATGAGTTTATAAAAACACTTTGTTCAGATCACGTTGGGTCTTTATTTCATCTCCCTTGCGCGCTGCCCGTCTGGGGGGCCGGAAGGGGCTGAGACTGCCCCTGAAGTTTGGGGAACCAGAGGAAACCAAACTTCAGGTTTGTAAATCCAGCAGTGATTTGCCCCCTCCCTCAGGGACTGGACCTTCTGTAGGCTGCTTTGGGGGGTGGTGGCAAAAGGGGGACAGAGTGACTGTCGATGTTGACTGCCCCACCTGGGAGCGGGTGTGGCTGCTGCCCAATGAACCCCCCCCCACCCAGGATGACTTTGGGCAAATCGCATCCTCTGTGCCTCTGTCTCCTAAGGTTGAAAATGAGCGTTCTGTGCACGACCTTGAGGGGCTGTTGCGAGACCAGAGAGGCCGCCTGACACGCCACGGGTGTCTTTCTCTTCCTCCCCTGTCCCTACCATGTTGTCTGTCCCTGATGGCTACCTGCAGCTTCAGTTTTCATAGGCCAGTGTTTAAAAGTTTTTAAACTGCAGGTCTGAAGAGAAGTTGCAAAAATGGAATGAAGAATTTCCGTGGACTCTTCACTTGCGTTAGTTAACAATTTACATTTGTTTTCTCCATCCATCCATCCATCCATCCATCCACCATCTATCATTTAGCCTCTATTTTTTTTTTGTTTTGAGAGAGCATTGCAGACCCAACACTTCAGCGTATATGTCTTAAAAACAAGAACAGTTACATAACAATGACACTTTTTCAACTATCAAAATCAGGAAGTTGACATCGATAGAATGCTGTTATGTAATCTACAGGCCTATTCAGATTTTGCCAACTGTGTCACTAACATCCGTTGTAACAGAAGACAAACAGTTTTTTCCTCGTCCGGGATCCAATCCAGAGGAACACGTGGACCTCAGCCGTCACGCCTGTTTTGACTCTTTCAATCTGGCCTTCTACCTTTCTTTGTCTTTCACGACCTTGACATTTCCGAAGAGCACCGGTCTTGACGGGTTCAGTTGTGTTCCCCTTAAATCTATATCTTGGCGCCCTAATCCCGAGTACCTCGGAATTCGATTCTATTTGGTGATGGGACCTTTGAAAAGGTGAGCAAGTTAAAACGAGGCTCTTTGGGTGCTCCTAATGCACCCCGACTGGTGTCATTACAAGAAGAGGAAACTCGGCCCCAGAGAGACCCCAGGGATGTGCGTGCCCCGGGCAGAGTCCATGTGAGGACACGGGGAGAAGGCAGCCATCTGCAGGCCGAGGAGGGAGGCCTCTGGAGACGCCAGGCCGTTATCTAGAACTTTCAACGTCCAGACTGCGAGAGCAAAACCTATTGTTTCAGCCGCCTGGGCTGTGGACTGTTGTCATGGCAGCCAGAGTAGAATAACACACCAGTCAGAGATTTTGTAGATCTTCCCTCTGCTTGGTCTTAGGTCATTCTTGCCGTCCCGGGTACTTCTAGATGCTTCCTTCCTCCAACTAAAATAAAAAGCTCTGCCTATGGGCCAGCCTGTGCTTAGGGCGTTCTGTGCACGATCCTCAGAATGACACACTGAGGTGGATACTGTTATCGCACCCATTTTACAGATGGGGAAAACTGAGCACGGAGGGGCAAAGGTCACAGAGCTGGGAGGAGGGGCAGCCAGGCGGTTCGGCCCCCGTGTCTGTGGGCCAGAGGATGTGCGTCCAGGAAGGATAAACTCACGTGTACAAATACATGATGCGCAGCACAGAGGGGACATCTGTTACCGTGACAGCCCAACAGATCAGGACACGATCGGATAGTTTCTCTCTGCGTGGGGGGCGCATGCCTGCTTTCCAAGGCTCAGCTGACCTACTGCATCTAACGAAGCTACTCTCGGAACTGCCCTTTCCCTCCCCCGTTGGCCCTTCTCCCCCTTTTTAAGCCTGTTGGAATTATAATAGTTATTATCTATTGGGGATTCATTATGTGCTAGTTTCTGTTCTGATAGACTTATCAATATAATTCATCTAATGCCTGTGACAACCCGATGTAAGAGGCAGGTACAAACCCAATTCACAGATAAACTGGAGACAGAGCTAGAACAGCCTGTCCAAATCTCGCATCGCGCTGGGAGCTTCCGCAGGGTGTGGGCTGGGTGGGCTTCATGAGTGTGTGGCCCACACAGACACACGAGTCCCCCCACGCTTCGAGGGCCCCATGTCGCGTTAATGCTCTACTCTTGCAACTTGAAATCCTTCACGATCTGCGAACGAGGGGAACGCATTTTCTTTTGCACAGGGTTGTGGGGCAGCAGCCAGCCCCGCGTCTGGCTCCCAAGGCCTTGCACGATGTCGGCTCTGCACCCAAGGAAGACGCTGTTGGAGCGCCGGGAGCATTTCATTGCACGTTGACTTCCATGTTGGCCTCCCTTCCCAGCGAGAGGGCCGCAGCGGTGTCTGAGCCATTGGGCACCCTCAGCACCCAGCACAAGCGCCTGGCGTGGTGGAGATGTGCAGGAAATCGCGGGTGGACGAATCAACTAGTGAACGAAATGACTACGAATTCACCCGAGATTAAGGAGGGCCAGGCGCCAAGACGGTTTTCCCCAAGGCTGTCTGGGGAGCAAAGCAGCCACCTGCCACCTTCTGTCTCTCTCCTGCCCCTGGATTCACATGTTCTAGTTAGCTCCCGGTCCATGGGTGTGGCACCCTGGGGAGGGGGGTGGGAGTGATCTGGAAAGGGAGGCTGTACCGGGAAGGAGACAAAGGCTGCTGTTGTGGACGGGGAGAGTGTGCCCTCCACTCACCAGGCCTGGCACTCTTCAGAGGCAGCCTGGCCTTTGAGAAAGTGCAGAAGCCACCCACAGGGCCCCTAATGGTCATGGGCTGCTGTCAGCTAGTCCCTCCTCATTTCTACCCATCCTTCAAGGCCCTGTTGAATGTCGCTTCCTCCCAGAGCCCTCCCAGATTTCCCCAAGGCGGAGTGGTTCATCCCCTCCTGTGTGTGTTCACCACCCTGGCTTCCGAATGAATTTAAATGATGGTTTGGGGCTCCCTTCACTGGAGTTGATTCCCAAGATGGTGAGGACACACATAATCAACATGTACATTCGATGCTGGCCAAGGGATCGCACACATAGGGATGATGGTAATCCACCATCTCTCCAGGCCTCGTCCCCTCCCCTCCACTGGGTCTTCACTCAATGTTTCCTCCTCGCTGAGACCCTCCTGGCAGCCCCATTAACCCCATGTCACCACCTGGGCCTCCTTCTGCACCTCCGTGCACTCTCTCTCTCCCGCTCTGCCTTATTTTTCTAGGTGGCACTTGTCATCTGACTTACTGTATTTAAGTTGTTCTCCATTCATTATTTGGGTCCCTCCATTGCAAGTCAGCTCCCGAGGGCAGGGACGTGTCTGCCGAAGTCACTGTTGTGTTCCCAAACCCAAAACAGGGCCCAGCCCATAGCAGACGTTCCATAAATATTTCCTGAGTCGATTCCCACTCTACAGGTGAGGGAACTAAGGCCCGGGAAGGTCAAGTCACAAGGCCAAGGTCACGTGGCTGGCGAGGGGCAGGCAGTCCTTCATTAAACACCCGTGAGGGCCTCAAAGGGTTAAACATGGAGCTTTCATCTGGCCTGGCAATTCCATCCCTAGGAATCTACCCAAGAGAACTGAAAACATGTTCACACAATGCCTTTTACATGAACATGCGCAGTGGAATTATTCATTGTAGCCAAAAAAAAAAAAAAAAAAAGCGCAAACAACCCAAATGTTCCAGCAACCGGCGAATGGGTCAGACAAAAGTGGCCCATCTCTACAGTGGAACGGTCAGCTGTAAGGAGAAATGAGTCCCGACCTACAACATGATGGACCCAGTGCCCATTGCGCCAAGTGGAAAAAGCTGGGCACTAAGGACCACGTATGATATGTATAACATGTCAAAATAGGCACAGCCACCCGACAGACCGGAGATTGGTGGCTGCCTGGGACGGGGAGGAGGTTGGGGAAAGTGGTAGAGAGACTGCCCATAGGTACAGGGTTCTTTTGGAGGTGACGCCAATGTTCCAGGGATGATGGTGGTGATGAGTGTGAAATCCACCGAAGGGCACTGAACTGCACGTGCTAAGGAGGTGGATTGTATGGCGCGTGAGTTACGTCTTGATAACGCTGTCATTCAGACACAACACCAAGCTGCAGGGGTCCCGCACGGGATGCTGGCACAGACCCCACCTGCCCGCCCCCCGACAAGTCATTGGGCACACAGGCAGATTCCCGCTGTGGGGGGGTCCCCAAGGGGAAGGCCGCTGCAGCGTGCAATCAGGGGCATTGCTCAAGGCAGGGTAGAAGGGTTGGGGAGACTAGCGGAGGTGAAAAGACCACCCAGGCTCCCTGTCCCCAGCACCTACAAGTCCTAAGCCGGCCGCATATTGGCCCCATGTGACCAGGCACCTTGAGGATATGGGTCTTGTGTGTCTTAAGCTACACCTGGGGTGGGCAGGAGCTCCTCCTAGGGGCTGGAATCCTAGGCACTGGTACCCCTGCCCAGCCCTATGCTTTTGAAAAGCCTGGGTGGCAGTCACACCGTCCCCTCCCCCAAAGGACATGTCTGCATCCTAATCTCTAGAATGTGATCAGATTTGGAAAGAGGATTTTGCAGGCGTGATTAAGCTAAAAATCTGGATCATCTTAGGTTATCCCAATAGACTTCCAACCCAAGGACATGTGCCTTTATGAAAGGAGACAGACACACAGAGATGACAGAGATGGAGCCGAGGCCACGTGATGACAGAGGCGGAGACCGGAGCACTGCCGTCCTAGGCCGAGAGCTCTGGGGCCACCGGAAGCTGGAGGAGTGACTCCTCTTCAGAGATTTCGGGGGGGGGGTGTGGCGGGCCGGCACCTTGACTTTTGGACGTCTGGCCTCTAGAACTGTGAGAAAATACATTTCTGTTGTTCTAAGCCAAACTGGTGGTGACTGGTTACAGCAGCCATGGAAAATGAATACACCCGCCTCCTCCACTCACCAGCTGCCTTACCTGGAGCATGTTTCTTACGGCTCCTGAGGCTTTGCGTCCGCATCCGGGAATCGGGGACCCTCAGGGGCTGCGTGAGGTTTGATGAGGTGTCATAGGTGAAGCTCTCAGAGGAAGGCCTGGCCCCGCTAAGGTCCCCTCATCAGATTGGGAGCATTTAAGGTCGCATGACCGAAGAGTTCCAGCCCCGAGCAGTTCTGTCTTCCTGCGGGGGCACCAAGAAACTCCAGGCATTCCCACACCAGCCCCCGCTATGGTTCGTCACACCCAAGGCAGGACCCTGGCTCGCCAGCGTTTTCTATCAACTCTGTGTTGTAGGAAATGGTGCCAATGACTCCTTGTGGTGTCCTTTCTAACCCTGTTAAAAAGGGTGGCAGGACCTCACTGTGGGCAGAGTAGGGGAATCAAAGGTAACGCCCCCCCCATGTCATCTTTAACACATCATGGTCAGACCACAGACTCTGGGGTCAGGTTCCCTGGGTTTAGATTCCTGCTCTGTGATTCACTTGCTGTGTGACCTTGGGCAGGTTAATTAGCCTCTCTGTGCCTCAGTTTTCTGACCTGTCCAATGGGCACGATGTCCATTACGCTACTACCCCTCAGCGGCTGTAAATGCTTAGATGGGTGCTGGAAAAGCCTTATGCGGTTGCTCAGTAAATGTCAGACTCAATAAGGAAGGCATTCCTTTGAATTTGAAACCTAACCAAGTTTCCACTTGAGGCAAGACTGCCTCTTCACTGCTTGCGTCCAAAGGGCAGCTTGTTGCTCAGGATTTCCCGGCCAGAGCGTGGAAGGCAGGGAGAGGTAGAGGAGGGCCTTGGCCCTGCCCCTGTGGGCCTGGTTGAACCGGCTTCAAGGCAGGAACCCTCCCAGGCCAGGATGGAAATACTGCTTTGGCCCCAACAGCAGTAAGCCACATGCCTGTTTTCTCAAGGGCCCTGCCCCCTGAATTCTTGGAATTCTTGGCTAAAGGGAGTGTCCCCAGGGGGTCAGTTGCAGGGCTGGGTCAGCAGGCTCTATGGGCTGACGTGCACTGCAGGGACCTCAGGCTGCAGCCCAGGGGGTGGGATGGGGTGGGGAGGGCAAGCTGGGTCAAGGATCCCCGCTGTCCCACAAGGCCAGGGCATCCTGGCGCGGCTCAGTCCCCACTTCATTTTCCCCAGGAGTTGGTGTCCCAGAATTTCTCCCTGTGTGGGGTGGCGGTGGAGGGGGCAGGCGCCACCACACAGCCCTGGTGCACCCCAGGAAGGCAGCTCCAGACCTGCCCCCAGGAGGGGAGGGAGGAAGGGAGGGAGGGAGGAAACCAGGGCCCTTCGGAGGGACAGGGAGTCCCTGGACCACTGCCCACTTACATGAGATCTGGGCGGGTTTCAGTCTCCCTGAACTCCAGTGTCCTCAACGGTAAAACGGGGCTCAAAACATCACCCCCTGGCACAGGGTGGAATTCTAAGTCACCAAACCACCTCGCTGGGCTTGGAGTCCCCGGAGACTCTGATCTGTTTGCTGCCATATCCCGGGAGCCTGGCCCTATGTAGATGGATGGATTGGTGAATGATTGGATGAAAGGATGTGCTCACGAACAGGCAGATGGGTGACGACGGATAGATGGATGGATGGATGGATGAACAGACTCCTGAGAAAATTTACCCATTGTAAAGAGGAAGATTTCTTCCATTACGTGTGTCCTCGAGATTAGGATGTACCGCCACCTGGTGGTGGAAGTAACAATATCTGAATTCGCAGCACCGTGCTATCCCTTTTTCAGAAGTTAACTGTCTCCCGTCTACTAGCCTCATCCTTGTCTGAACTCACTCTTCCCTTTCCGAGGCTCCCGGGAGCACCCCAAGAGTTGTCTGAGACGGGTGCCTTTCCTCTGCAGAGTGATGATGTTATTTCTAAAAGTGTAAAACCCGGGCTTGTTTGGTAAGTATTTACTGAGCACCTACTTTGTATCAGATTGTCCTCCAGGTACAGGGGACACAGGGGAGACCAAGAAGGGTCTCCATGGAGCCAACTCTAACGAGGCGAAATGAGAGGAAACCGAACAGACAGGGTGATTTTGCAGGGACAGAGCACAGGGCTGGGGAAAGACTCAGGCCACTTCTTTCGTTTTTCTCATCAGAGAAAACCTAAGAAGGTAAAACCTGAGCCCAGGCCCATCCAACAGATGAGGAGGTGCCGGCCCTCCAGAGGCCGGGAGAGGTCATTCTAAGCCCACGGCAATAGCGTGGCAGGGGAGGCACTTGCCCCAGGATCCATATTTAAAGGGCCACCAATCAGAGCAACTGGACCACAGCCCGTCCACCTCGCCCCGTCTCCCGTGAAAAGACTAAGCCGGCTGTGTGGCTGTCCCCCTTTGTCGCACAACCATGTCCACCAACGAGAATGCTAACTCGCCGGCTGCCCGCCTTAACGGATTGAAGGCCAAGGGGAAGGACAGCATAGAAACGAGGTGCGGCCGAACAGAAGTTCACGTGGAGCTGAGGGACAGCTGCGCTTCAGGACCTTCTCCATCTCTGGCCCCCAGAGGAGACTGGACACCTTAGACTTGACTCTGCAGATAGGTTGAAGTTCCCGGCTCAAAAGTGGTACAGGCACTTTACCACTCGGAAAACCAGTATTTGTGAATGCACCCACTTGCTGAATTTTGTTTGTCACCTCGACGCCGATATTCACGGGGCTCTCGCCGTCATTTGCAGACGCGCACACGCACAGGTTGGCAGACTATTGGAGTCGCCTGACACGTCCCATCTGAGGCTGAGCAGGGCGGTGCTCTGCCTTCCCGGTTTTCTCTCTCCTACCGTTAACAGGTCTCTTTGGTGCCACACTTTCTGCTGTTTTGTGTTTTTTTTTTTTCCTTGATGCTTTCCCTGTTTAAAATGACCCCCACGTGTGGGGCAGAAGCGCTGTCCAGTGTTCCTGAGTGGGAGAGGGCCACCGTGGTCCGTGCGGCGTGGTGTTGGTCACAGAAGGGAAAAATGGATCAAGGAATGGAATAGGGAGGTGGAGCCAGATAAATACGGTCAGCTGACCTTTGGCAAAGGAGCAAAGGCAACGCGATGGGGAAAAGACAGTGTCTTCAACGAATGGGGCCGGAACACATGCAAAAAAAAAAAAAAATCTAGACGGAGACCTGACCTCCTTCATCAAAAGTAACTCAAAATGGACCATAGACCTAAATTTAAATGCAAAACTACAAGCCTCCTAGGAGATACCATAGGAGAAGATCCAGATGACCTTGGGTTCGGGGATGGCTTTTTAGGTACAACACTGAAGGCCGGATCCATGAAAGAAAGAGCTACGGAGCTGGGCTGGACTTCATGAAAAGCCAGCATCTCCGCTCTGTGAAAGGCAATGTGAAAGCAGCCAGAAGACAAGCCACGGACCGGGAGAGAGTATTTGCAATAGCCCCGTCTGATAAAGGACTCTTACCCAAAACACGCAAAGAAGTCTTAAGGCTCAACAACAAAGAAAGAACAACCTGTGTTTTAAAAGACCTGAACACACACCTTACCCAAGAAGAGAAGTACCAAGAGACGGTGAATGAGCCTGCGAAGGGATGTCCAGCGTGGCGCGTGTTCGGGGGCTGCGCATTGAAACGGCAACGAGACACCACCGCGCGCCTGCTGGACTGGCCCGAATCCAAAGCCCCGAGACAGCCCGTGCCGGCGAGGACGCGGAGCAGCAGGCGTCTCATTCACCGCTGGTGGGAACGCAGCACGGTGCAGCCACCTTGGCGGACAGTTGGGCAGTTTCTTACAAAATACACTGTTAACAGATGATACCGTACTTGTTCTCCTTCGTATTTACCCAAAGAAATGGAGGACATGCCCACCCAGACGCCAACACGCAGATGTTTATAGCAGCTTTATCCATAACCGCAAACTTGGAAGCAACCAAGGCGTTCCTTGGGAAGGGAACAGATCAGATGAACGGTGGTCCGTCCAGACATAGTGGAATATTATTCGGTGTTAAAAATAAACGAACTATCAAGCCACGAAAAGGAAGCTTCGGCGCATATTGCCAGCGTGCAAATGCTGCATTCTGCACGGGTCACTGCAGCAAACTTGAGGCCGTGATACTGTTCTGTAGGGTAATACAATGGTGGGTGCATGTCATTACACACTTGTCGAACCCCACAGAATGCTCAACACCAAGGGCAAAAACCCGTGCAACCTATGGCCGTTGGAGGGTAAGATGTGCAGGGTCATTAACTGTGACGGAGGCACCAGCTGGTGCAGGACGTTGAGCGCGGGGAACGCGGCACGTATGGCAGGGGGCAGCGGTCCATGGGGACGCGCTGTACTTTCCGCTCAACTTTGCTGTGAGCCTAAAACTGCTCTAAAAATGAAGTGTATTACTTAAAAAGAAAAAAAAATAATAAGGGGAAAGGCCAGGCAGGTTTGCTTCCTTCAAAAGACTTGAGTTTTCCAACGTCCAGGTTCGTCCGCTGAGATGCAGATTTCCTGGGTACACTCGGTTTTCTGTGCCGTTCCCACAGGGTGTCAGAAGCAAGAGGAATCAACGCTCGCACGAGGTGCATTCTGTTTGCTCTGTCTGTGAATCTAGGCAAAGCAGCTCATGCTTTCTGACATGTACCCGTGGATCTGGGGCAGGGCAACGTGTTAGTTTGCAAGTCAGGATAACCTCAGACCTAGTTTATAGCTCTTTTTTTTTTTTTTTTTTTTTTTTTTTAAGATTTCGTTTACTTACTTTTAGAGAGAGGAGAAGGGAAGGAGAAAGAGAGGGAGAGAAACATCAATGCGTTGCCTCTCATGTGCCCTCATTGGGGACCTGGCCCACAACCCAGGCATGTGCCCTGACTGGGAATCGAACTGGCAACCCTTTGGCTCACAGGCCTGCTTTCAGTCCACTGAACTACACCAGCCAGGACTAATTTAAAGTTCCTGACACGCTCTTTCCATGTGTCCCCTTCACCACCCAGAACAATGATAAGGTTTGTCAATAGAGGCTGCCGGAGGAGCAGTGACAAAGGGCAGGATTATCTTCCTGGCTCTGGTGCGCACCCCTGGAGTGACATCCCCAGTGCCCGGCCCTGGCTGCACACTCTGGCCCGCACACCCAGGGGCCAGCTGCTTCCCTTGGTACCGTTCAGGCAGTTTTGCAGCAGGGTTCCCGTGGCGCCACTGCCAGTTAGCCACGGCCAGGCCCTCTACAATAAGGTCTTACCCTGGGGGAAGCAGCTGTTCATTATATCTCTGACTCCTTGTTTCTGTGCCCTGGTTGGACCCCGGCTGATACACCCCTACAGAACCTGCCGCTCTGTGCTTATCTGACCCAATCAGCCCAGTGTCACGCTGGTCATCAGTGTGACGGTTGGTGGCATGTCATGGGAATGTTGTGACGGTGATCTCTGTACACTATTGACTTCCACAAACTTCGTGTGTGCAGGTAACACACTATCTACTTCCTGCAAAAGCGTGATGGACCGAGGCCTGAGGCGAGACTGTAAAGGTGTACTGTGGGCCCTGCCGGACAAAGGCAGATGGGTCTGGAATTCCCAACCCACCTTGGAGGCCATCACCTCGGCCAGCGCCGCGGCCGCATCCCCAGTGCCAGGGGCTGTGTTCAGGTGCTCTGACAGAGATGCTACCACTGGGGCGGCAGCCACAGTCGGAGTCGCTGCATCCATTTAGGGTAATCCACAGTCATTCTGCAAGATGGATGACTTCCGCACGTTCCAAAGTGGTGAGTTAAATTGGGGTGCGGTGGGTGCTTGCTTTACGTTTCTTGCGGTAGCATTAATCTCTGCTCTTCCCTGGGGATGTGTTCTCTGCCTCTGGTTTACTCTCTTGGGAGGGAGGGAACCACCCAGGGCCTTCTGTTTAATCCTTCCTAACCTATGGCCTTCATCTCTGAGGTCAGAGAGCCAATGTGGGAACTCTGCCAGTTTCCAAGCATGTCTGCTCCAGTTACACATTCAGGGACCAGGGGCACAGCAAGCGTCCAAGTCTATGGGCCAATGGGGTGAGCGGGGCTCGAAGTAAGATTCTGTCGGTCACCTGACCACCGGAGATCCCGCTGTGACTGGGGGAGGCCACAGCATTGTTGCTGATCCCAGAATCAGCGTCAATTCCCAGCTAGTGTGCACACACCTGTCCGAATGGCCATCATCAATAAATCAACAAACAACAAGTGTTGGCAAAGATGTGGGGCAAAGGGAACCCTCGCGCGCTGCTGGGATTGTAAATTGGGACAGCCACCGTGGAAAACAGTCTGCGGTTTCCTCCAAAAATTAAACAGAACTGCCCTACGACCCAGAAGTCCCACTTTTGGGTGTTTATCTGAAGAAATCCAAAACACTAATTCAAAAATACACACATGCCCCTATGTTCCTTGTAACATTATTTACAATAGGAAAGTGACCTAAGTGTTCGCCGAGAGACAAATGGATAAAGAAGGTGTGGGTCTGGTCAAGGTCAAGGTGGAGGCAGAGGCAAGCATGGCCCGCCTCTTCACACAACCACATCAAAATTACAACTGAAATGTAGAATCACCATCCCTCAGGACCTTTAGAAATTGAGCAGAATGGAGGCCTGACAACTACACCGTCAGAGAAACCACACCATCGAGACTGGTAGGAGCGGTGCAGACGCAGAATGTGCTGACCTCTCACCCACATGTGGTGGATAAAAATTCGGGAGGGTTATCTCAGGAGAGAGCAGGCCCGGCCCCACCCCAGCACCCCCACCCCAGCGTTCCGGTGCCAGGAAGATAAGTCCTCGTAACTTCTGGGTGCAGAAACCAGTGGGGATTGAGTAGGTGGAAGAAACTGCTGGAGCCCCAAGCAGCTCCTCTTTAAAAATCCACACACAGACTCACCTACACAGACTTACTCCCTCTGAGCTCCAGTGCTGGGTAGCAGCTTGAAAGCAACCAGTGGCGTACTGGGGGCGGCTGAAATGTCTGGCATCAGGGTGAGCAGAGGCTGCTGTCCCTTTTCTGAGCGCCCCCCGCCGCCCCATGCTGTGGATCTCGAAGGCTGATGCTAAATCTGAGACTCCATCAACCTGGCTAACGCTGTTTGACCCACCTTGGAGATCCCCAGAGACTCCGCCCCACCCAACTTAGGGGTCCACCCAAGTTGCTTTTTCCTGCTTCACAGCTTCCTAAATCCTATCAAACAAGCAACAGCTGGCCTCCGTGAGCTCCAGGCTGGGCACTAGCAGCAGCCAGATTAGTTTCACAGCTTGGCTTCACCTGGGAATCTCCAAGCCTAGCACAAGTTGCATCCCTTCTCAGATTGCTTCATAGCTCAGGAAGGGCAGCTCTGGGCAAAAACACAGGTGGGGACTAATCTTGGCTTACACCACCTGGGAAACCTAAAGGCCAGCCCACCCAGTAGATAGCTGCAGAGTACAAATTACGTGGATGCAAAGAGGCCCACCCCAACACACATCATAATAAAGGCCGAAGATTAAAAAGAAAGAGAGAATTTGAAAGGAAGAGAAAAAGTTAGTTACTGGAAGATTGCCAGATGGGAGGTGGGAGGGGTGAATGCGTGAAGAGGTGAGGGGATGAAGAAGTACAAATAGGTAATTGCAGAACAGCCATGGGGATGGAAAGTACAGCATCGGAAACTGAGTAGTCAAAGAATTTATATTCATCGCCCACGGACATGAACAATGATGGGGGGATTGCCTGAAGAATGAGGTTGCTGGGTGGGAGGGCAAAGGGGGAAAAATCATCAGAACAATTGTAATAGCATAATCGATAAAATGTAATTTTTAAAAAAGAGTGAATGAGCACGTAAGAGTTTCCCACAGCCACCCTGAGGTTGAGTTCAGATGGCCCAGCTGATCCAGGCTTTGAGCAACAGGGGCATCCACTTGGTTGGCCTTGGACACACCCAGGGGCACCACGTGCAATCTCAGGGCCCTCTCCAATCTGGCCAGGGGAGTGTGGCTCTGATGCTCTAGGCGGCTGGGTGGAGGAGGAGCAACTGGCCCCACTCTCCTCCTCCCGGTGCAGGGTGGCACTTTTCCTATGTTCCTCTGGAGTTCAGAGTCTCACCTGCCTGAGCTGAAACATTTAGGGCTGAATAGACAAGTTTCCGTAGTGGTGGGACTCCAATGACAGATGAAGACGGCCCAGAGCCACCTGACTGGGGAGCTCTGGAGCTGTTGGAGGCAAAGTGTCAGAAGAGTGGAGTTGGAAAGGTCTCTGTGCTGAGTCGGAGACCCATGAAGACAGAGTCTGACCCAACTCAACCATGTCTACGAGAGAAACTGAGGGAGGGCCAAGGGAAACCAAAGATGTGTAGGAGGACTATTTCTGTTTTGAGACACAGAACCAACTCAAATCTCCCTAAACCAGAGAGAATGTATTGGCCAGTGTGATGAATGAGCATTGGTGTGATGCGGGGACTGAAACAATGCCATCCATCAGCTACCCTTTCTTCCTTCCTCTGTTCTGTGCTTCTCTCTGTTTCCTTTCACTTCTGCCCATGGCAGCCCTGACCAGCTCCGTACTTACACTGTCCCAGGGTCATTGTTATGGATTTGCCTCATTCTCAGTGGTCCCAGTAGAAATTGCG
>PVKU01014613.1:0-22171 GCA_004027475.1 Anoura caudifer | reverse complement strand
AGCATAGATGGTAGGTAGAAAATAGACAGGGGGAGGGCAAGAGTAGTGTGGGAAATGTAGAAGCTAAAGAACTTATGACACATGGGCATGAACTAAAGGGGGGAATGTGGGTGGGAGGGGTGTGCAGGGTGGAGGGTAATGAAGGGGGGAAAATGGGACAACTGTAATAGCATAATCAATAAAATATAATTAAAAAAGATTTTATTTACTTATTTTTAGAGAGAAAGGAAAGAAGAGAGAAAGAGAGGGAGAAAAACTACAATATGTGGTTGTCTCTCTCGTGCCCCCTGCTGGGTAGCTGGCCTGCAACCCAGGCAGGTACCCTGACTGGGAATAGAAGCAGCAACTCTTTGGTTCACAGGCCAGCACTCAATCCACTGAGCCACACTAGCCAGGACATTTCATTAGTATTTCAAATAAGTTTTCAATTCCTTGCTCTTCCTCTTCTTCTGGCACCCATATGATTTGGGTGTTGGAACTTTCAAAGTTGTCCTGGAGATTCCTAAGCCTCAGCTCATTTTTTAAAATATTTGCTTCTTCATTCTGTTCTGGTTGGATATTTCTGCCTTTTGTTCCAAATCTTGATTAGAGTCCTGGTTTCCTTCCCTTCACAGTTGCTTCTCTGTATATTTTGCTTTATTTTTGTTTGTGTAGCCTTCATTCCTTCCTTAATTTTGTGACTGAGCTCAATCAATTCTGTGAGCACACTGATTACCGGTGTTTTGAACCTGGCATCAGATAGGTTGTCTATCTCCTCGTCGCTTAGCTCTTTTTCTGGAGTTTTTGATCTGTTATCTCATTTGGGCCATATTTCTTTGTCTCTGCACAACTGTTACATTGTGAGAGGCAGAGCCTTCAGTATTTGCCAGGGCAGGGCAACCCATGTCCCTGCATTGTGGCCCTGTATGTGGGGAAGGGGACAGAGAGGGAACAATGCTACTTGCTTGACTCTTGCTCCACTTTCAGTGACTTTCCCCACTCCCTATATGTATATTGCACCCTTCCAGGTGCTGCTCTGGTGCTGATTCCTGGGTAGGTGGGCTTCCGTATGTTCTAAAACCTGGTGGGACCCTGCAATGGACTCTCCTGTGAGACTGGCAGTTTCTCTCGCCACTGCAACTCCCACAGATGTTTACAACCAGAGGTTTTAAGGTTTTATTTTCTAGGCACTGGAAGCCTGAGTTGTACAGTCTGTCTTGCTCTCCAGTTGTTCCTCTTGGTTTATCTGCAGGTGAATGTGAGACTGCCCAGTCTGCCAGTTGGTGCATCACCTGTCGGGTCCACCAGCTGCCACTTTGCCTTGCATCCTCTCCATCCCAGCTGCCTATCTCTGCCCTCCTACCAGTCTGGATGAATATATCTTCTTTAACTTCTTGGTAGTTGTACTTTCATACAGTTTGATTTCCTAGCAGTTTTTGTTGTTTTTGTTTTTAAATTGGTTGTTATCCTTCTTTTGGTTGTGCAAAGAAGCAAAGAATATCTGCCTACACCTCCATCTTGGCCAGAAGTTATTATTCATGTTCTACAATGGCAGTCTTATTCAAAATAGCCAAAAACTGAAAAGAGACCAAGTATCTATCACAAGAAAAATGGATAAACAAAATATAAAAATATTCATACAATGAAGTTCTACTTAGCAATAAAAAGAAACAGACTAGTGATAAATGCAACAATCTGGATGACTCTTAAAACATTATGGTGATTGAAAGAAATTTTCCACAAAAGAGTACATAGTGTATCAAGAACAGACGAAACTAATTTATTATGGAAAAACAAATATAGAATAGTGGTTACCTGGTGGGAGTAGGACAAGGGATTGACTTGAAGCAGAATTAGGAAACTGTCTATTGGTTGTGGTAATGTTCTATATTTTTATTGAAATTTGGGTTACACAGATGTACAAGGCCTGTCCTGGAAAAGTCTGGCCATTGTTAATATAATGAGAACTGTTTGCGTGACATCAATATAATCTGGCAGCCAAGGAGAGTGGACTGGAATATACATGCATAATAATGATAACTTCACTGTACTAGTCAGTGAAGGCAGTAGATGGTGTTGAGCGAGTATGTGTACTGTGTGGCCATTGCATTCAAAATGACTGAACAAGAAGAACAATGAAACTGCATCAAATTTTCCATTAAGCTTGAACATTCCTCTGTGGAAACTATTCAGATGATTCAGAAGGTCACAGCTATGGGCAACTGCTCGTTGGCAGCTTCATCCTGACAGTGCACCTGTTCATGTATCATGTCTCGTGCAGAGTGTTTTGGTGAAACACCAAATCACCCAGGTGATTTAGCCCCACTACGGCTCAGATTTGGCATCTTGTGACTTCTGGCTTTTCCCAAAACTAAAATCACCTTTGAAAGGGAAGAGATTTCAGACCATCGATGAGATTCAGGGAAATATAATGGGGCAGCTGATGGCATTTGGGAGAACTGTGTGAGGTCCCAAGGTACCTACTTTGAAGGGGGCTGAGGTGTAATTATCCTATGTACAATGTTTCTTGTATCTTGTTCAATAAATGGCTCTCTTTTTCATATTACATGGAAGGATACTTTCTGGACAGACCTTGTGTATCTATTTCTCAGAACTCAGTCAATATATACTTATGGTTTGGGCATTCCACAGTGTATAAATTTTACCTTAAAAGTCTGTGAGCAAAAGCTGAACTTCAGTTAATGATGTATATGCTGAAGTGTTTAGGGATGAAGTATATGGTACCGATGTTTTCAACTTACTTTGTAACATATTACAAAATATGATTGATTTTGAGTTATACATAGAGGGATAGATAGATGTGTGATAAAGCAAATAGGACAAAATGTTCATGTAACCACCACCTGAATTCACTGCATAATTTTAAAATTTTTATTATATGTTTAATTTTCATAATAAAATGAAAAGGCCAAATGAGATATTATCTTATACCCATTACATTGGTATAAATGAGAACTGAGTATTGTGTAAAGATGTGGTTAAATGTAGTGGAAGTATAAGCTAGTACAACCACCTTGGAGAGTAATTTAGCAATACCTAGTGAAGCTGGAGATGCTTGTAGTTTATGCTCAGAAATTCCCTTTGCATATATATAACCCAGAATGTCATGTGCCCAGAAAGATATGTGCAAGAACATTCTTTGCAACATGGTTATCCCCAGTAATCTTTTGTATTGAAACACTTAAAATATTGTTAGCATGTTCCCACATTTGCTTTATGTGTAAATATACATTATTTTTTCTGAATCATTTGAGAGTAAATTGCACTTAATCCCTAAATACTTCAGCATGTATTTCCTAAAGCAAAGACATTCTTCTGCATAACCACAGTACAATGACAACACTCAAGATATTTTAACATTTATTAAAATGTTATTATCTAATTTATAATCCATATTCAAATTTCTCCAATTATTTTAATAATGTCCTTTAGTGGTATTTAAAAATCCATGTACAATGGATGTATACTTGCCATGAATATGCACATAATAAGTATTTCTATGTGTAACCATCAATATCTACATTAAGCCTAAGATGAGTTCATACTTATGTCATCAACTCTAATCTAGTTCATATGAATCATTATAGTCTCTTCCTTTTGCTTATCTGTAATCTCTTAGTTTAACCATGAGAAACATGTCTTCTATCACCCCTACTTATTTATTTGTTGCTCGGAATATATGTTTAGCAGTTTCAGAATTGTTAACATTTATCCCCATGGAAAACAACTTTGGCAACCAGAATTCAGTGCTTATTTTGCCTTTAGTTTTATATACTTCACCAATTTCCAAAGGTACTTAGGTTAGCACATTTCCCCCACCTTCTTTAATGAGATTATGTCATACATTTGTAATATAGTTAGATTCTTTTGTCACAGTCATTATTCCATCCTGGGATTCCCCTGATATCCTAAATGATTTTTCCCTAATTTGCATACATTAAGGTTTACTCTTTGTGCTGTAAGATTCTATGAGTTTTGACAAATGATAGCCAAAAAGTAGAAACAGCCAAGATATCCTTCAATATGTGAATGGATAAACAAACTCTGTGGTACATTCCCACAATAGAGTATTATTTTGTACTAAAAAGAAATATACTATCAACCCATGCAGCAGTATGGATGAGTCTTAAATGCATGTAGTTAAGCAAAAGAAACCAACTTGAAAAGGCAACATACTGTATGTTTCCAACTATATGACATTCTGGAAAAGGCAAAACTATGGATACAATAAAAAGGTCACAGGTTGCCATGGCTTGGTGTGGAGAGAGGGATAAATAGGCAGATGTTGGTTCACAAACTGGCCCCCGTACATGAAGGGAGAAGAGAGACCAAAGATAAAGGCAAACCACTCCAGATTGTTAGGTGGCAGGTTTAATAAGCAAAGGAACTTAATGAGGCTTGCCTTGGGTGCCTTCAAGAAGAGTAGATCTTTGCACCCACCTGCCAGAATCTTAAAAAGTTTATATAGGGTGTTTAACTAGGTTCAGTCAGGTATGGTGTCCAGATGGTCTCAACAACACATTGCTCTCTGGCAAGGTTGCATCCTTGGAAACAGCTTTCACTGTGGGATTGGTGGGCAGGATATACATTCCAAGGATAGGGGAAGGGGTGAAGAGCCCTTGTTTACCCAGGTCCACTTCTCAGGTTAACTGACAGTATTGTCTTCTTGATGGCCTCCTACAACAGCAGAGAACACAGGATTTTAGGGCAGCAAAACTATTCTCTGTACTTTAATAGTGGATGCATGTCATTAAACATTTGTCCAAACCTATAGACTGAATAATACCAAGAATGAATGCTAATATAAACTATGGACTTTGGGTGATAATGATGTGTCAATGCAGACTCATCAATTATAACAAATGTACCATGCTGGTGGAGGATGTTGATAGTGGGGGAAGCCTGTGCATCAGTGGGGGGCAAGGGAGCGTATGGAAACTCTATACTTTCTGCTCAATTTTTCTGTGAACCTAAAACTTCCCTAAAAACAAACTCTGTCTAAGGGGAAAAATGAATGGAGAATTACACAGGTATTCCTTTTATTATTCTCTGTACTTGTTTGTATGTTTGAAATACTTGATAATAAAAAGAAAAAAGATGCTTGCAAATAGGCATTTCTTCAGGACTCAAAACAATGTTGAACTCTACGTAAATGTTCATAGCTGTTGTATTAATAGCACAAAATTGGAAACAACAGTTTACCACCAGGTAAATTGGTAAACAAACTGTGGTGCATCTACACAATGGAATACTACTTAGTAATAAAAAAAAATAACACACCACTGATATATGCAACAACCTGCAAGAATCTCAGAAACCTAAAGTTGAGCAAAAGGAGCTATACACAAGTGTTCATACATTATGATTCCATTTCTGTGAAGTATTTATAAATGAAAATCAAACTAGTAGTTGACCCTTGGTAGAGAGTGGTGGTCATTGACTAGAAAGGGGCAAGTGGGAACATTTTTTCTAATTGAGGAATAGTTGTCATATAACATTTTGTGAGTTTAAGATGAACTATGTGTTGATGTAATACATTTATACATTGCAATATGATAACCACTGTAGCATCAGTTAACACCTCTATCATGTCACATAATTATTTCTTTTTTATTGTAAGAACAATTAAGATTTAGTTTCATAGCAATTTTAAAACTTATAATGCAATATTGTTGACTATAATCACTATGCTGTGGATTAGATCTTCAGGACTTATTTATCTTCTAGTTGCAAGTTTAAGTGGGAAATTTTTTCTTATTTTTTTATCCTCACTTGAGAACATTTTTCTCATTGCTTTTTGAACAAAAGGAAGGGAGAGAGAGAAACATTGATGCGAAAGAGAAGCATTGACTGGCTTCCTCCCATTCCCACCTGGACTGGGAATGGTAGACACCTGGACCAGGGTTCAAATTCACAACCCAAGCATGTCCCCTGACCTGGAGTTGAACCTGCAGACTTTTGGCTATGGGAGCACGCTCCAACCAACTGAGCCATACTGGCTAGGGCTTAAGTAGAAACTTTTTGAGGTGATTAAAATGTCCTATAGCCACACAGGGGTGGTGTTTATATCACTATATACAGGGTTCAGCATGAATAATGTCCCTGTTTTATTACAAAATCATAAGCATGCAATTCTGTAACACAACAATATCACACTCAAGCACACCATATGACATTTTAGGTGAAATGTTCAAATTAAAACTATACGTTATTACACCCATATTATTACTCTACCAACCACACTCAAGCAGGCCTTATTTCTCTTGTATATTAGTTGAAAACTCTTCAAGTAGTACACTTAAAAGCTACATGTAATTTTATGTAAGTTATATCTCAATTTAAATATTGAAAAAATGCTGAAGATGTTATTGTGCCTCAGAGGTAATCTTAACTGAGGTGCACAGAGGGGAACAAATTAGTTTATAGGCCTCTTACTGTTAGAAACAGCAACAACCTTCAGGGGGTAGGAGGACTCAGACCTTGTCAATGGCATCAACTGTAGCCTCAGGCCATCATACTTCGGATGCAATCACAGCTTGGTTGTGTGGATGGCTCAAGGCTTGTCAAGCTCAATGCCAAGGTCTGGGCCTGACTGATTTGCCAGTAAAGATATAGTGAGTCACTTCCAGATTTAGACATTTTATTACTTAGGTAGAACAGCAAAAAGTAGAATAAGTCTAAGGTGCTAGCTCCCTGTCACCCCATCACTGTGTCACACAGTAAAAAAGGACAACACAAACAATGGTGTTTCAGTGTTCCTGAGGAGCCTGTTCTAGGCTGCTGCTACAGTGTTTTATGTCCTGCAGTCTATTCTGAAGGAGTAGAACAAAAAGCTCCATACCTCATCAGAATTGGGGAGGTGATGAGAAGCTTTCTCATGACAGCTTCCTCTCAAAGGAGGTAGGGAGGCAAGTGGGACATGGCATTATTGTAGCTTTCACAGACCTCCTACTTCATGTTTCAGGAAGACTACAAGGCATTCCACCAAAACTCAGATAGTTCATCTCTGTCTGATGTGGCTCAGTGGATTGAGTGCCAGTCTGCGAACCAAAAGGTTACCAGTTTGATTCCCGGTTAGGGCGCATGCCTCGGTTGTGGGTTAGGTCTCCAGTCAAAGCACGTGTACGGGACTGATCTCTCTGTGTCTTTCTCTCTCCTTTCCCCTCTCTCTAAAAATAAATGAATAAAATATTTACCTTTGACTATTTGGTTACATGCAATGTCTTTCATCATAGGACTGTTTGCCTAATGAAGCTATTTTTGTATTGATAATGGATAGAAGCAGTAGTAGCAGCTGCCTTGGGTAAGTGGACAGACTCAAGGCTCTCCTGAGAGATCTGGCAATGTCCTGGATTGATCATGATTTGGGGGAAATCCAAGTCAGTTTTCAGGTAACTGGATATGTTAGTTCGTAGAATCCTTGTGTTGTCCTAGAAATTGATCAACTTTCCTTTGCCACACCTTGCTAAAGGAGAGAAGGAATTAGTGGTAGCACGCAAGTTTGGCCTTTATATTAATTGCGATATGCCGTACTTTTTATTATATTCTTCCTGGAGTGAAGGTTCCATTTTCTCAATTAATTCTTTGGATTTTCTTTAGAAATTCCTGAGCAAAGATCTCTTTTTTTTGTTAAGGAAAGAGTTCTTAACTGGTGGTTGGGCCTGAGTAAGAGCTGTAGCCAGGTTTCTGCCCAGAGAGAGTAGACTAAGTCAATAGTTTACTTCAGGATGGTAGGCAAACAAGGCCTATTCCTGTTTGGGTATGCCACATGTTAGAAAACATTAGGAAAAATTAGACTAACATTCAAAAAGTCAATAACCCACAGGAAGCCTGTGGACTATTTTAAAAATACAGTATCGGATGCCTGAGAAAATATATGCCAACAATCAAAAATACTAGACACTTGGGAAATAAAATATGCAGCTTGGTTAACTGGCAAAGTCAAAGAGGCTATTGTAAGAGGGAAAAGGATGTCTTTCAAAAATGGAAATATGGTTTCTAATAAGGAGAACAGGGAAGTCTGGAAAATACAGAAGCTCAAATACAAAGAAGAAATTACATGGGCTAAGAAAGAATGAGTTCTTTGCAAGGACTCTAAAGCTCCTCTCTGAAATATATCCAGGAGAAAGCCAGCTAGAGAATCAAGGATTACAAGGATTAAAAAGGGATTTGATGTGTGGCAGGAGCCTCCGAGGTGAAGGTTTCAGGTTGCTGGTGGTTTAAATGAGAAGGCTTTGGCAAAGCTTTGGGCGAGGTCCTGGGTAGGTGACTAAGAAACATTACCTTTTCCTCTCTCTCAGTTTCTTCTTTCCTACTTCTACTTCATTCTCTCTCTCTGGCCTCTTCCTGAATTGGCATTGCTTTGTTCTTTGCCTGGAATGTCCTTTTCCTGTTTCTTCTTGACCTGATCTTGGTTATTTCCAAATTGTGGTGGCTAGGGGTACTGTGGAACACTTTGAACTGGGTTTACTCAGTAGTCACACGAGTTCTTACTTAAAATCACTACCAAGAAATTTCTGCACCCAAATAATTCTGAACACAAGTATGTGAGGGGCAAATGGTTGCAGGAAGTCTTTTGCTCCTTCCTCTGATGTTAAACGGGATGGTCTACCTGCTCTTTCCTTGGCCTAGTAGGGTTTAGCTAGGGGAGGCTGACACCTGGTGGTCACCCTTAAGAGGTGCAAAAGAGTTCATAATAACCCCATGCCTTTACTATTTACTTACACTTTTTTTGAGCTATTTGCTTTATATGAATTATCTCATTTAAAATTCACAACAAAAAATAAATAAAATCCACAACAATCCTGTGAAGTATCATTATTCCAACTTGGTTATAAATGATTTATGTTAAACAGGTATAAACTGATTTAAGTAATGGGGTAAGGGATTTTTTTTTTTTTCTTTTCTAAATTCCTGGCATGGTACCTGGCACATAGCAGGTTCTCAGGAAATATTTGTTGAAATAATAATAATTTTTTACTTATCAACATTATGAAACTTTAATTCAGAGGGCAGTCTCTTTCTAATACAGTTAATGTGAATATAGTACAACCAGCCAGATAAACCTAGCCTTAATCTGTTGCAACTCTTGCTTAAATATCCTTTCCCAGAAATCTCTCCATCTTTTATACTTAGATACCGAGTCTGCCAGTGAAAAAATTCAAGTCTATAGAAACTCTACTAAACTACAATCATCCTGGATTCTCCACATTGAATACCACAAGGCTGAGTCTCTGTTCAAATGCAGCCATTTCAGCCCTGGCTGGTATGACTCAGTGGATTGAGTGCTGGCCTGCTAAAAGGTTGCTGGTTCAGTTCCTGGTCAGAGCACATGCTGGGGTTGCGGGCCAGGTCCCCAGTTGGGGGTGTGCAAGAGGCAGCCAATCAATGTTTCTCTTGCACATCTCTTGCACCATGTTTCTCTCCCTTCCCCTCTTTCTAAAAATAAAAAAATAAAATCTTTAAAAAACCAAACAAATGCAGCCATTTCATATTGAGGAACCACTAGGAAACCACAAGGTTCAGTCAACTGAGGCTGTTCAAATGCTGACTTCTTAGATTCCCCCACTTGATAATAGATGTCCAAGATCAATCCTTGTTAATAGGAACATTGAAGTTGCTTGGGCCAGTTTGTTAAAGAGGGAGACTATTAGTCAAGTGGCAACATAGAGAGAGAGAGAGAGAGAGAGAGAGAGAGAGAGAGAGAGAGAGAGAGAGAGAGAGGGAGAGAGAACTGTAGGTTTTTGACAATCACAGTGAAGAGGAGATGAATGGTATGAACCTCAAAGAAGCAATGGTAAAGCAGTTATGCAGTTATGGCTTTGAAGTAGTGACGAGGTAGTAGGAGAACGCCAACCTTATCTCTGGATCCTGCAATATATGAAGAATTAACGAAAAAGCAACCTTCACTGTAGGGAGATGCAGGGGAAGTGGTGTCTTGAGGGGAGAACGGTGTTTTGTTTAAAGCTAGAAAGTGGGAGTGTTTCCATGGAAAAGAGTTTGTGTATCTTTCAATGAGAGTTCCCTAGGGCCAATTGGAAAAGTCTGGGAGAGAGAGGTGCAGTGGGAATTTGGTGGGTGAGGAAGCACAAAGCAGTGTGGAGATGAAAGAAGAGAGAGAATTAGTGATGAGATATGATATGGTGTAAAGAAGGGTAATATTAGCTTTCCTCAAATCTAAGGCAGGCTGAGGCCCTTGGCTATGGTGGGGAACTGGAACATTTGGTCATTATTTTGAAACTCATCAGGGAAGGTAATGGATCTATGAGCATAGAAGTGGTGGTTACAGAGATAAAATCAAAGCCATCAGAGTGATTAACTTTGGCAGGTAAGAAAGGCCAGAAGCAGAAGGTGAAAAAGAAAAGTGTTCTCAGAAATCAGTAAGCTGCCCCACAAGAAATGCTATGATCTTAACTCTCAAACCTTATCTGTCTCTTTCTTTGTCTTTTGATTTCAACATCTTCTTTGATGACAGTTGTCCGAACTTGGCTAGCAGGCCTTTAATACTTCCTTTCAGATGTCTCTTGTTGATCCTCATGGATTCCATTAAGTTCTGGGCTCCTTGAGGCCATGGATCAACCATGTCTATCTCTCAGATGCCCCTCTATCATTGTCTCTGCCCATTTGATGTTTTCATAATTGAAGTAAAGGAAGTGAAGCAGTTGAAAATCCAGAGAGATTTTGAGGTGGAGAAGAAGGAAATTGGGTAACCTTATGTTGATATTCTCATTCTTTCCTGTACAACAGAAGGTATGGTCATTGGCTGCAGGTGAGAGGGGTGATTCACATTTTATAGGGTTGTTGTGAGCATTAAATGCAATAGTGGATGTAAAAAAATTAGCACAGCCTGTGGCTCAATAAAACGGAGTTTTCTTAAAGATCTCTGTAGAGAAGTCAAAGTCCTGACTGGGCATGGCAGTAGTCAAGGCAACTAACAAGGGCTGGGCAAGGTTCAGTAACTGGGAAAATGGTATAGGGTGGGGTAGTTGGTGTGCAGCTGGGCAGGACTAGGCAATGGATGAGTGAACAGACAGGAGCTGGGATCTAAGCAAGGAGAGACCAGCAAGCTACTAAAGCTCAAGTAAGAAACTGATGTTCAATCACATCGTATAATCTTAAATAGTGGGTTGTAAGTGAGGCATGGATGCTGGCAAACCATTTGCTAGCCAGGGGGCCACATTAGACTCAAAGGTTATACCTTTCCTGTGTTGGACTTCAAGAGCCATCTGTTATGACCGATTATGGAGGCCTGAGAGCCTGACCATTAGTACTGAATCTAGGCAGTGTGATTTAGAGAGTTTCCTTAATAAAACTTAGTAGAAAGAAGAAGTAGAGAAATTGGGTCAGGGTACGAGCTGGCAAAAGGAGAAGTGAATGGGGAATTTAGGATAGTAGAAGGCATGTTATTGGAGTGTTTGATAATAGGATGAGGCAAAAAGAGGGGGAATGTTTTGTAGGATACCAGATGACTACAAAGAAGAAAAGAGGAGATGGAATAAAACATTATATATCTGGCTACCCTCTGTCAATTACAGTACCCAGAACACAAATATGGAATAGCTAGAAATTTAATTGTAAAATATGAAGTGAATTTATTTATTAAAAATGGATTAAAACTATACTATCAAAATTAATAAGATTTAAACAATGGAATAAGCAGTATTAATGTCAGACATTTCCCCAGGAGTTTTAAAAATTCTTTCTCTCAAGGAATAAAAGATGTTTCTGTGTTTTAAAACAGTGGGAAATTTTAAAATTCACATTTTATGCTATAAAAAGTCCTATGTTTTTGCAATGCAGTTTAAATTTTTAAATTATATTTTATTGATTATGCTATTATAGTTGTCTTGATTTTTCTCCCTTTGCCCCCCTCCATCCAGTACCCCCATCACCCTCAGGCAATCCCCACACCATTGTTCATGTCCATGGGCCATGCATACAAGTACTTTGGCTACTCCATTTCCTATACTGTACTTTACATCCCCATGCTATTCTGGAACTACCTATTTGTACTTGTTTTTTTTTTTTTTCTTTTAAGACTTTATTTATTTATTTTTAGAGAGAGGGGAAGAGAAGGAGAAAGAGAGGGAGAGGAATACAGAAATATCAACGTGTGGTTGCCTCTTGCATTCCTGTACTGGGGACCTGGCCTGCAACCCAGGCATGTGCCCTGACTGGGAATTGAACTGGCAACTCTTTGGTTCACAGCCCACGCTCAATCCACTCAGCTACACCAGCCAACGCTATTTGTACTTCTTAATCCCCTTACCTCTTCACCTTTCTCCCACAATCCCCTCCCATCTGGCAGCTATCAAGATGCTCTCTGTATCCGTGATTCTGTCTCTGTTCTTGTTTGCTTAGTTTGTTTTTTAGATTCATTTGCTGATATACTTGTATTTTTTTGCCATTTTATTGTTCATAGTTTCAATCTTTTTTTTCCTAAATAAGTTCCTTAACATTTCATATAATAACAGTTTGGTGATGACTAACTCTTCAGTTTTTTCTTGTCTGGGAAGCTCTTTATCTGCCCTTTGAGTCTAAATGATAGCTTTGTTGGATAGTGTAATCTAGGTTGTAGGTCCTTGCTTTTCATCACTTTGAATACTTCTTGCCAATCCCTTGTAGCCTGCAAAGTTTCTTTTGAGAAATCAGCTGACAGTCTTTTGGGAGCTCTCCTGTAGCTAACTAACTGCTTTTCTCTTGAGGCTTTTAAGATTCTTTCTTTATCTTTAACCTTTGGCATTTTAATTATGCTGTGTCTTGCAGTGCACCTCTTTGCAGCCATCTTGTTTGGGACTCTGTGCTTCCTGGACTTGCATGTCTATTTCCTTCATCAAATTAGGGAAGTTTTCTTTCACTACTTTTTTCAGATAAATTTACAATTTCTTGCTCTTTCTCTTCTCCTTCTGGCACCCCTATAATGTGAATGTTAGGATGATTGAAGTTGTCCCAGAGGCTGTTTATACTATCCTCATTTTTTTGGATTCCTTTTTCTTCTTGTTCTAATTGTTTTTTTTTTTTTTTATTTCTTATGTTCCAAATCATTGATCTGATTCTCGGCTTCATCCACTCTACTGTTGTTTTCCCATAAGTTGTTCTTTATTTCAATTAGTATATCCTTCATTTCTAACCGGATCTTTTCCTATGCTGTTGAGGTCCTCATTAAGTTCCGCAAACATCCTTATAACCAGTGTTTTGAACTCTGAATCTGATAGATTGCTGTGTTGCAACTGTTCAGGGCCGGACAGGTTCACATGGGACTCAGGCTCACAGAAGAAAAATTGCAGAGCTGTTGGGATGCCCGACATGACTTTATTCAAGGGTGGGGCGATCCACACACACTGCAAGCCACTGTCACACTGGCAGGGAGTCCCAACTCCCTTATATGCTAAATGCACACAAAGCTGGCAGGGTGCCAAGATATTGTATAACAGCGCTTCATTCTGTGCATGCGGGTCCATTGTGAAGGCTATGGGAATACTGCCTATCAGGCTCAGTGAGGGAGCCTGACTGACTCCATTTACCCTACAATCCACCTTGCTGGGGTTCCTCACTGTACAATCTATGTGAGGGTATGTTCTAAGATGGTCCCTTGGTGAGGAGGGCAGAGCTCTACACCCTTAACCCACAACAGCAGTACAAGCTGCAGCAGCAAGCAACAAATAAGGCCACCCCTAGGTACAGTGGCCAGTCCAATTTCTGGGCAGGTAAGGCCACCCATGTGAGCCACTTACCCAGAGTGCCTCAGTGGAAACTGCAGCCCACATACCATTCTGTGCCTCCCAGGAACGCTTTAGAGTCTGAGTCTGACACAGACCTGTGGAGTCCAGCCCATGTGGGGTTGTCCTTTGAGGCTCTGAATGCAAAGGGGAGCTGGTCCAGACAACTCCATGGCCTCAGATGTGAGCCACCTGGAGCCATCCCATATGGAATAACTAACTAATGGCCTGGGCTAGTCATATCACCGGTTTGCCCCCATGTAGATGTCAGTCCAGTTTGTGTTCCACAAGGAATATGCACTGTTCCACAAGTGCTGTAACGAAGTCCAATTTGAGATTAAAACTGGAGAGATGCACCATGCGAGGTCAGCAGACGTGCTCGGAGATTTCAGTGTAGACCCAGCATGCAGATTAGTTAGCCACTGAGGCATAGGTATGTACCTAATCCACTAAGGTGTTACTTTGCATCCGCATGCTGGGTGAAAAGACAAAGCAGTTATAAGCACCAACAATGGCAAATCACAATCCTCAGGAAGTATACAAGAAATTTTCTGGTTAGCCAATAAGGCAGTGGCTGGCAGAGGGGCCTTCCTGGGTGCGAATACCAGACCTTTTGTGCTTCAACTTGGGGCTCAGCATCTACTTGCAACAACAGTGGGGAAGTCATAATGGGCTATAAGAATATCACAAAGGTGCCACGAAGAAGCATTTCATGGTCTGCTGGCCCTGGATATGTCACCTTTAAGACTGGGGCCATGTTCCAATCACCCAGGGCACTATTTGCAAGTTTCTCTCCACCCCTTGTCCCCAAGGGGCAACAAGAGCCACCCAATGCATGTGGGGGACTTTTATTTCCCAAGGCCATGTCCAAGTGCCTGTTTGCCTTCGCTCTAGGCCTTCAGGTGCAAGCAAGAAAATATTCTCTTGCTTTCCCATGCCTTGTTTCAGCAAAGCATCCTTAGTCTGTACCTTCCGCTGAATTGGAGCAGCAGTCTGGTGGAGTAAGGCTTCCACTGGAGCTGGGCCTACCTCTGACTCCTCTCATTTAGAGTCAAGAGGACAGTCCATGATGGTTTTGTCCAATTCCCCCATCCCTCAGCATGAGGGTGGCAGCTATGGCTCACAGGCCTTGCTTTAAGAGACCATTGTACCATTCAATCATCCTGGCAGCTTGGGGGTGACAAGCCACATGGAACTTCCAGTCAATCCACAGGTCTCAGGCCCATTGTTGCACCAAGGCTCTAGTAAAATGCACCCTCTGATCACTTTCAATGATCAAGGTTTGCTCATAAGCAGCGCACAGGTGCTCAAGTGCAGTGGCCACTGCCCTTCAGTCCAGGTGGCATGTGGGGTAAGCAGCCAAAAGTCCAGTAGCCATGTCCACACAAGTTATTGCATACTTATAACCCTCTGAACTAGGCAGGGGCCCAACCATGCCAATGCACCACCAGGTCAGCAATACTTGTCCCCACACCACACCTGCCCAGTAGTTCACATAGGTCTCCAGGGATGCTCTCGTGAACATACAACATAGGTCTCACAAGCTTCTTGTACCTCTGCTAATGTGACAGGTAACCACCAAGCTTTTATAGTGGACTACATGGTCTTCTGTCCAGCATGTAAGAGGTGACAGTGCAGCCACTGGGCAACAACTCTTCTGGACAGGCCAGCAGGCACCGTTTCCAGCCACTGCAACCTTGGCTAGAGTATCAATGTCATCATTCCCAGGGGAAGCAAGGAGTGCATGTCCAGTAACATGATATACAGGGAGTTGCTTCTGGTGGCCTAATTTCTAGAGGTCTTGCCACAAGGGCTGTCCCCATAATGGCCTATGCATAACCATCCATTTATTTTTATGCCATGTAGAGATTCATAATGTTAGCACCCGTATACTGCCTAACTATCTGTGCAAATGGTCATGGGCAGTGCATCATTTGCAGTCATGAGCCATACACTGCAGCCAGTCGCTTTTCAATCAAGGAGTACTATACCTCTGCTCCCTTCCATATTTGGGACTAGAAGCTCAAGGGTTGATGTAGCTGTTCCGATTGCTGCCAAAGACCCCACCTAAAACCTTCTTGTGGTACATGTACCTCTAGCTCACAGTGTCTAGCAGGATCCAGGGCACATTCCAGCACTGTAGCAGGCCCTAGTTTGGAGCTGTTTCACAGTGGTTTGCAGCCACAATCCTTGGAGCACATCAATGCCCACGATATACTCAGGAATGGGGGACACATAAATAGTACACTCACAGGGTGATGGGCAGTCGCCCAATACCCACCCACGAAGAGCCTCAAGGCCTTCACCTTTCCTGGTCCCGGCCCGTCCCCTGTAGCTGGGTTCTTTGGCCTTTCCCCTATTGAAATTTCCAAAGGATATTTGCTCCCTCTTCTTGGAAGGCTGACACAGCCATATGGTCCTACAGATGCACAGGATGGGCCTCTTGGGACACACTCCAGGGGGGCGGGGTTTCTTCACTGCCTTCTTTTTCTGGGGCCACAGGAAACGTTGTTCAATTTGCAACCACATGGGGTCGCTCTTTAACTACGAGACAGAGGGGGCTTAAGACACCATTCCTCCGGACAGCTGCTGCTTTTCCTCCAGCTGCCCCACTGCCACCTCTGTGGCTCCAGCTCCAGCCTACACTGTCTGGTCTGCCACCGCCCCCTGCTCTGATCAGCGGCTCGAGGCAGAGCTTTCTGGGCTCCAGCGTTGCCACTGCCAAGCACCCAACCCAGGTCGCAGTCCTCTGGCCCAGTCGCTCTCAGCAATTATGTTCCATGTCTGTGTGGGGTGGGTGAGTGGAAGCGGGTACAGGAAGTGGCAATTCCCCTTCTCTTCTTTCAAGTCATTCACCATGATTGGGGAGGGGGAACGTTATGGCTCTGGTCTTTGGAGGTCTTCCTCCAGAGCATGGACCTAGGCTTCTGCTCCCTCACGGAGCTCATAGCTGCGCTGCATCGCGAAATGCAGTTTCTATCACAGCTTGCAAAACTGTAAGAAACACCTAGCCCACTGCCCCATGGCTGCCTGGGTAATCGGCTTCTCTAGGGTCTCTCCTACCACCCATAGGGCCTGCCCTACTGTGTTGGTGAGCCACTAACTTTGGGCCAATTCTGGGGGGAAACCCATGAATCCAGGAGAGTCACCACCAGATACTACATACTGATGACCAGCCACCCTTCCAGACCCCCTTCCAAGGGGCTGATGGTTCCTTCATACTGTACTGTGATGAATCCTGCCAACTATGCCAATTGTGTTGCAACTATTCAAGGCTGGACAGGTTCACATGGGACTCTAGCACACGGAAGAAAATTCACAGAGCTGTTGGGATGCCTGATGTGCCTTTATTGAAAGGTGGGCAATCCATGCACACCACAAGTTGCCTATCTCACTGGCAGGGAGTCCCAACTCCCTTATATACTAAGTGCACAGAAAGCTCACAGGGTGCCAAGATATTGTATGACAGAGTTTCATTCTGTGCATGTGGTCCACTCAATGTTATGGGAATACTGCTTAGTAGTCTCAGTGAAGGAGCCTGACTGACTCCATTTACACTACAATTGCTTATCTCCATTTGTTTAGTTCTCTCTCTGGAGTTTTGATCTGTTCTTTCATTTGAGCCAGGTTTCTTTGTCTCCTCCTTTTTGAGGCCTCCCACTGTTTGTTTCTATGTATTAGGTAGAGCTGCTTTGACTCCAAGTCTTGGTAGTGTGGCTAATGTAGTAGGTGTCCTGTGGGGTTCAGTGGCACAGCTTCCCCATCATGACCAAGCTGGGTACTTGAGGTGCACCCTTCATGTTATCTGAGTCCATCCTCCTCTTGTAGCTGAGCCTTGGTTGCTGCTGGCAGATCAATGAGAGGGACTTACCCAGGCTAGTTAGCTGCAAAGACCGGCTGTGACCACTGACCACCACCCTCTGCCCTCTCTGGAGGATCAGCTATGCAGGGACAGGGTGGTGGTGCTCTGAAGTGGTGTGTCGCTGTCAACTGGGTGTGCTGGTCATAGGGTTTCTCAGGTGGTGCAGGCCAAGGTCAGCCCCCACCTGTGTTTTGCCCAGGGCCACCCTGCCTGAGCTATAAAGCTATCCGAGATGGCTGCTAATTGTGCTGGGTTTGGAGATTCCCAGGTGATGGCAAGCTGTGAATCTAGGCTGGATGCTGCTAGTGCAGGGCCTGGGGCTCACTGAGGCCAGCTGGTGCTTGTTTGATAGGATTTAGGAAGTTGTGAAGCATGAGCCAAGACCAGCCATTCACATGGAATAGCAGCTTGGGTGGGGCAGAGTCTCTGGGGATCTCCAAGACAGGTCCAATAGTGGTAGGTAGGTTGATGGAGTCTCAGATATGGCACCAGCTTACTGGCTTTGTTGGGGGAGGGTTTAGAAAAGAGACAATGGTCTCTGATCACCTTGATGCCAAACACTTTGGTTTCTCACTGTGTACCACTGGTGCCTTTCAAGCTGTTATCCCAGTGCTGGAGCTCAGAGGGAGTGAGTCTGAGTAAGTCTGTATGTGGGTTCTTTAAGAGGAACTGTTTGGGAATCCTGAAGTTTCTTCCATCAACTCAATCCCCACAGGTTTTTCAGCCAGAAGTTATGGGGACTTATCTTCCTGTCACCGGGATCCTGGGCTGGAGGTCCTCTTGTGGAGCTGGGACTCCTTGGTCCCAAGATATCCCTCCAGTATTTTTATCCACCACATGTGGGTGTGTGACCAGCCTGTTCCATGTCTGTGCCCCTTCTACAGTCTGGATGGATGTGATTTCTTTAATTCTGTAGTTTTCAGACTTCCATTCAACTTGATTTCTGACAGTTCTGAGTGATGCTTGTTCTATATCTTAGTTGTAATTCTGATGTGGTTGTGCAGAGAGGTGAGCCATGTTTGCCTATGGCACCATCTTGACTGGAAGTAGTCCTATTTTAAATAGGTACCACTTGGCTAACATGCACTGGTAATATTTTAGCAGTCACAGTTGCTTCACAGATGAAGATGTTTGAGGAAATTCAGTTGCTTAAATTATATTCACTTGTCCAAAGAGAAATTAAAAGAAATCCTTGGCATTTAATCAAGGTCTATACAAAACAAAGCAGAAAGGAAGTAGAAACATGGTGTATTAGTTTCACATGGCTGCTGTTACAAATTACCTCAGACTAGATGGCTTGAAACAACAGACATTTATTCTTTCACAGTTCTGGTGGCTGGAAGTCTGAAACCAAGGTGTCAGCAGAGCCATGTTCCCTTGAAGGTTTTAGGGAAGAATTTTCCTTGTCTCTTCTTAACTTGTGGTGGTTGTCAGCAATCCTTGCCGTTCCTTGCCTTGTAGGCCCATAACTCCAATCTATCTTTGTCTTCACATGGCATTCTCCTCTCCCTATGTTTCCATGTGTCTGTGTCCAGATTTCCCTCTTCTTATAAAGATACCAGGCATATTGAATTTAAGGCCCACCCCAATCCAGAATGACCTCATCTAAATTGATTTCTTCTACCAAGACTTTATTTCCAAATAAGGTCACATAAACAGATTTCAGATGGACATGAATTTTGGGGGACACTATTCAATCCAGTATACAGGGGAAATGTATTCTCTTGAGAAATGGTATGACCAGGACAGTAAGTGTATTCTGTCTGAGTTTCTGAAATTACCAATGGGGATGGCAGACGAGTGACTGGTAGAGAAGCTAAAGAGAAATGCAAAAAGTTAATGATAGTGGTGAAGGAGAAGGCCCTCACTACTTGCCTATTAACCAGATTTCTTAGAATCTGAGCAGAATGAATGTTTGGGAAGATTTCCTGGCCCTCAGTTTGAATCTCTTGATGTGACTGATGTGGGAAGAGTAAAGTATTGTGTGTGGAAACAATAGTTGCTTCAAAGTGGGCCAGCTCTATGGAGGGTTAATACTGTTTGAGTAGAAATTGAAGATGCAGAAATGGGCGACTTGGGTTGTACTGCTGATGGGATGTATAGTACCCACCTAGACATGGACTCATGTCCTGCCACCACTCAGCATGTTAGAATATGGTCCCTTTTCAGAGCTGGACCTATAACTACACCTCTGCTTAAAAAACCACAAGGCCTACCCTCACTGAAACTTAGACCAAGGCTGACAAAATAACACCAGTCAACTCTTAGAACCAACCTTGCCCTATATCTCATTGCCAGTTGATACATCGCCAAGGCAGGTCATGTATTGGGTTGGCCAAAAAGTCTGTATTTTATTTTTGAAAAATAAATGACATATTTTTCATGTTCACCAACAACTTTTTTGATTTGGAGATTTTGAGTATGTCAGCTATCTCCTGCATGGTATAACATAGATTGCTCTCAATTAATGTCTTTATTTCATTACTATCAACTTCAACTGTTGTACTCGACTATGGAGTATCGTCCAGTGAGAAATCTCCAGAAATCTGCACAAATCTTTCTTTGAGTTTCATTTGCATTTTTGCCTTTCTTGAAATAATAAAGCACAATATGCCAAAAACATTGCTTATTTTCTCCCGTCTTCAATATTAAAATGGCTACATAAAAATTCACCATTTTTGAGGTTTTTAAATGCATGCTGATATGACAGTTGTCACAAAACAATCTAACAAAGTTGTTTTGAGTGAAGTTAAAGACAACTAAATGCTATTAGAGTGACCCTACGGTGAAAAACCAAATGAACTTTTTGGCCAATCTAATAGTATCACACTATTTAGCAAGCCTCAGTGAAAGCTTGTGCATTGGCCACAGTACATAAATATCTCACCTCATGTGGGGACAGCTATATCTCAGGAGAACCTACATCCATTCCAACCTTCAGCACACCTTGACAGGGTCCTGCTCAGATCACTGCTCACTGCTCAGACCCACACATTCCTCTGCTAATCAAGAGACAGCTCTTACCTGGGAATTGGGCCTCTATTCCCATGTCTTTAAAGTTTTCCAAGAAATGGCCCTCCAGCAGCCTAGAACCCATACTCATACCAGTGTACAGCACACTAGTAGACAGATTCAAACCCAGAGAAAAACAAGAGTCTTTCCATGCATATACTTTGTTTCAGCACATCATGGGAAAGTTAGCACAAAGGCCAACATCTATCTGAAGTTCTTCTAGATCTCAGTATTCTACAGAACTTATAAAGCAGAGACTAAGGAATGCATATCCCATCATTCAGTAAATTATCAGGGACTCCACACCCAGAACAAGGAATGCATCCCTGTGAAGACCTGAGCCATTACACACAGCTGTACCTCCATCACACCAGCAGAGAGCCTATTTTGGATGGGTGCATACAACCATGCCAAACCACATGGCCCAATATCAGGCAGCACCAATCCAGAATAGAGCCTTTACCTACCACTCACCTGCACACCAGGACCAGAAGGCAGTCGCTTCCCAGACAACATTTTGTGGTTACACCAGAACTGAGCATACCAGGACAAAGACTTAAACCTATGTCATCACTCAGCCCATATGGAGAACCCCACTCCTCAGTTAACATAGTGTCTAGGGCACAGGTGGCAAACACAAGGCCCGTGGGCCGAATGCGGTCCTCTACCTTATTTTATCTGGCTTGGCACCTTGTTTCTACCCAATGGCAGTGCCGAGCTCTCACTTAACTATTGAGAAGTAGTTACATTTATACAGTCCTAAAATTACATTTGGCTCTTTGAAGGCAACCGCAAGGCTGATGTGGCCCCTGGTGAAAATGAGTTTGACACCCCTGGTCTAGGGCATATCCCCTCATCCCCTCAGCATTAATGGTGCAAAATCCTTCCCAGACAGAGGTCAACATCCATTCTATGACCATGCACCTTAAGAGGCAGTACCTGCTTATGGAAAGGCCATTTTTTTTTTCTTTCCAGATCAGAACTTCACACAAGAGGAGATAGACCAGACCAAACTGGGGCCTACACCACCTTTTGATGAATCAATAGACAGCCCCAGACAAAAACAACCTGTGAACACATCTCTGCTCAGCAAGTCATTGGAGAGTCAGGGTGATGGACACACTGCTCTGCATGGTGAGCAGTGCCTTGTCTAGAACAGGGCCTAGACAGGAGCCCACTTGGTATACACAATGCAACCTCAGAAGGCACAGGGCTAAGTACACATACCTCATTTGGCATACCAGGAACCATCAAAATGAGTCCTACCTGAGTCATTGCTCAGGATACTGTGAAAAGGGTCTCTCCAATCAGACCTGGATGCAGATCCCTGCCCGGTACTCAGCAAATCATGAGACAGCCCTAAGCCATATTCCATTGCCACTACTTGATTAGCAGAACAAACTGTGATGCTGGTTCCAGCACCAGGTGAAACAACTGCTTGCAGGACTGTATTCTCCCTGTTTCTCTATCCAATAAGGCACAGGATGATCCTTGCTTAGATCATGGTCTATATGAGTACATATGCCACCACTCCCCCCCCCCCCGATGGAAACTCAGTATTCTTAGCTGCCCAGGATAA
>PVKU01014612.1:0-22151 GCA_004027475.1 Anoura caudifer | reverse complement strand
ACTTATGAGAAAATAATAATACTATTATCTATTCTTTTTGCTTCAATGTGACCTTTAAAAAAGATCAACTGCCCATACTTGTATATGACGAGGTCTGTCTGAAAAGTGTCTAGCCTCTGTTAATATAATGAGAATAGTTTCTGTGACATTGATGCAACATGGCAGCCAAGGAGAGTGGAATGCACATGTGTGAACAATGATGACTTCACTGTACTATTCAGTAGGGGCAATAGATGTCATTGATTGACCATGTATACTGTGTGGCCATTGCATTCAAAATGACTGAGGAAGAATAGAGGAACAAATCCACACCAAATTTTGTGATAAGCTTAAATATTCCTCCACGGAAACTACTCGGGTGATTCAGGCTTTCAAGGATGATGCAATGAGTGTAGTGCAAATAATAAAGTGTGGCAGACATGCCTCAAAGGTGGTCAAGAATCTATTAAAAGAACACAATCTGTTCTGAAAGGTCTACAACAAGCAGAACACCTGAGAATGTTGAGCATGTAAGGTCCGCAACCTTACACTGTGACTGACAGTGTAAGAACCAGTAGCTAATCTGGGGATTCCAACAAATATTGTGTCTTAGATTTTGATGCAGGATCTTGGCATGGGAAAAATCCCTTCAGGAGCCTCTGCTACCAGAGCAGACAGAACATTGTGCTTCAGTTGCTAATGACTTGGTTCAAACTGACACCAATGAACCAGATTTTCTCAAGATGCTCAAAACTAGAGATGAACTGTGAGTCTATGGCTGTGATCCAGAAGTAAGACCCAGTTGTCACTAGGGAAATCAACTGGTGCTCCATTGCACTTTGTTGTGTCTGAAGAAGGCACAGCAAAATTGCAGAAATATCAAGACATTAACTGTGGTTTTTGTTTGGGAAGGTGTAGTCCATCACAAGTACACCCCTTGAGGCCAAACAGCAGCAACTATGAGCTTCTGGTGATTGGCAGCTTCATCGCAACAATGTACCTGCCCATGCATCACATCTCCTGCAGAGTTCTTTGGTGAAACACATCACCCAGGTGATTCAGCACACCTACTTCCCAGATTTGGCACCCTGCAACTTCTAGATTTTCTGAAAGCTAAAATTGCCTTTGAAAGAGAAAAGGTTTCAGACCATTGATGAGATTCAGGAAAATAGAATGGCACCGTTGATGAAAAATCAAAGAAAGGATTTTGCAGATATTTTGAATAGTGGAAGAGATGCTGGGAGAATTGTGTGAGGTCCCAAGGTGCCTACTTTGAAGGAAACTGAGACCTCATTGTCCAATGTAGAGATTTCTTGTATCTTGTATTTTCTTTAATAAATAACTCTATTTGTCATATTATGTGGCTGGATACTTTCTGGATTTCTGTACCAAGAATTAGCCAATCAAACACAATCTTCAACTCAATTTATGATCTGTATGTTTATGGTTGAAGAAAGTGCATTCACACAGGATGGGTATTGTTGGGTTGGTTGTTGTCATTTTTTACTTTGACAGTCTGGGAGAAAAGAGGTCAGTGTCCCTGACTAAACAGTCAGGTGTTGCATGTTTTAAAGATCCTTGCAGCACTTCCTTTCCAAATCACTAAGAAAAGATGTTGTTGTAGTATCACAGTGCTTGTTTTCAACTCCCCTTTATTCATGGACCTCCTGGAATTAAATCATTGGATGGAATGCAGCATGAAAGTACCCATATGATCACCTAAGGATTACAACCTTTGCAGCATCACATTCATGGAATGAAAATGGCAGCAACTTCCAACTATAGTGTCCTACCAAAAGTATTCACCAAAAACCCCTTTAACTCTCTATCTCTAACCACTGACATAGTCTGCTCCTGACACTGAACCATCAACATTCTCATGACTTGATCATCTAGCATCATCAAAAACTAATAACCCTCTATCTGAGGTATTCACGAAAGATCACTAGAACCTAATGCTATGTCCCAATCCCTATGTCATTCAACTCAAATCATGTTATCACATAGGCATTTTACCATCTTACATCATCACAAGGAAAAGGAAGCTGAGTACAGCACAGTAAGATATTTTGAGAGAGACAAAGAAAGAGATCACATTCACGAAACATTTGTTACTTTCTATTGTTATAATTGTTCTGTTATTATTGATTATTATTGTCAATCTCTTAATGTGCCTAATTTATAAATTAAACTTTATCATAGGCATGTACATGGAGGAAAACATAGCACACAACAAGGTCCAGTACTTCGCATGGTTTCAGGCATCTCCTGGGAGTCCTGTAATGCACACCATGCAGACACTGGGGAAACGACTGTGTATCTCACAGCAGGGTTAGTGATAGTCAGGTTGTACTTACATCATTAGTACTTATTTAATTTAGAGCTGAACTTTGACTTTTTGACAACCTTCTTTTAATTCATTTTCTTCCCAAACCCCCACCTTTGGAACCACAAGTCTGATCTCTTTTTCTATGGCCTTTTAATGTTGTTGTTTTTGGATTTTCATATGAGATCATACAGCATTGTATGACTATAACTTTATAGTATAGCTTGAAATCTGGAAGTGTGATAACCCTGCTTTGTTCTTTTTCCTCAGATGTGTTTGACTATTCAAAGCCTTCTGTGGTTGCATATACATAGGAGTGGTTTTTTTTTACTTCTGTAAAATATATCATTGGAAGCTTTATAGGGATTGCATTGAACCCATACATGGTTTTGGTAGTACTGGCAATTTAACACTATTAATTCTTCCAATACATGAACATGGAATACCTTTGATTTATTTGTGTCTTCAATTTCTTCATCAATATCTTGTAGTTTTTTGCATAGAGATCTTTCATCTCCTTAGTTAAATGCATTGCTAATATTTTATTGTTCCTGATTCTATTGTAAACAATTGATTTATTTCTCTGTCAGAAATTTTGTTGTTAATGTATACAATACTACTGCTTTTGCTGCAATATGTAACTTCTATGCCCAATATTTTGAGTTGTTATCATGTTAAATGTTGAATTCTGTCAAATGCTTTTTCTGGATTTATGGTGATAATTTCATAATTCTTTTCTTTCATTCTATGAATGTGATGTATCACATTAATTAATTTTTCTATGTTAAACCATCCTTGCATCCCAGGTGTAATTCCCATTAGATCAAAGTGAATGATCTATTAATGTGTTGCTATATTTGGTTTGTGAGCATTTTATTGAGAATTTTTTGCTTTTAAATTTATCAGGGATATTATCTTGTAGTTTTCTATTCACATAGTGCCCTTTTATGGTTTTGGTTTCAGGATGATGCTGGCCTCATAAAAAGAGTTTGGGAGTGTTCACTCCTCCGTAATTTTTTGGAAGAGTTTGTGAAGAATTGGTGTCAATTCCCTTTAAAATGTTTGGTAAAATTTTCCAGAGAAACATATGATCTTGGGTTTATCTTTATTGGGAATTTTTGATTACAGATTCAATCTCTTTAGTAGTAATTGCTCTATTTGAATTTCTATATGTTCTTGATTTAGTCGTGATAAGAGTACATTTTTAAAATACCTCACCTTTCTAAATTATCCAGTTTTGGCATACAATATTTCATAGTAATCTTTTATGACCCTTTTAATTTTTGTGGTTCCATTGTAATGTATTCTTGTTATTGATAATTTTGCTGTCTTTTGTCCTATCTCTTTTTTATTTTGTTAGTCTGGCTAAGGGTTTGTCAATTCCATTTATTTTTTTCAAAGAAGCAACACTTAGTTTGTTTAATCTTCTCTATTGTTTTTCATTTCTCAGTTCATTTATTTCTGTTCTAATATTCATTTTGTTTTTTCTCCTGACTTTGTGCTCAGTTTGTTCTTTCTAGTTCCCTAAGGCACAGAGTTAGGTTGTATGATAGGAACTGAGTTCATTTTATAAACTTTCCTACAAAAGCATTCTTCAAGCTCTGATGGCATGAGTACTGAAAAGTACCATTAAAAATATGACAGTATTGGAGATGATTACCCTAAGTGAAATCACAAAAAGACAAATACCATATGCCAGTCAGAAAAATACAAATACCAGATGTTTTCCCTTATATATGGCATCTAAAGAACAAAATAAAATAGAGGCATTGATACATGTTGCAGACTGACATCTGTCAGAGGGTAGGAGTGGTGGAGGGGACTGGATGAAAAACTATGAAGAGATAAGCCAATGAGCCTGTGTGCATAACCTTAGACAACAGTGTGATGATGGCCAGAGGGATGGGGGTTGGGGCTGGGTAACATGGGCAAAGGGCAGGCAATGGGGATATCTATAACAGTGTAAAACAATAAAAATATAGTTAAGAAAACAAGAAAATAATAAAAAGGATGAACAACTTTAAAAATATATAACAGTGCTTATATACAAAGTCTTCCAGGAAACTGAAAAAGAACAATGCTTTCCAATAGAGCTTTGATAATAAAAACTCTCTAATATTAACTGACCATAGAGACATGGATTTATTTCTGGTTTCTCTATTTTGTTGCATTCATCTACATGTCTGTTCTTATGCCAGTACCAGACTGTTTTGATTACAGTGGACTTGTAATATGGTTTCATGCCAGGTATTGTGATCCCTCTTACTTTGTTATTCTTTCTCAAAATTGCTATAGCTTTTTAGGTTCCTTTATCATTTCATATAAATTTTTGAAGTGTTTTTCTATATCTGTAAAATATTATGTTGTATTTTAATAAGAATTATGTTGAACAAAGGGGGCAAAAGCATAAAATTGAGTAAAAATAATCTCTTAAACAAATAGTGTTGGGAAATCTAGACACCTACATGGAAAAAAATGAGACTTGACCACCAACTTACACCATACATGCAAATAAACTCCAGATGGATAAAACACTGAAATATAAGTTGCAACACCATAAAAGTCATAAGGAGAACATAGGCAAGAAAATCTCAGATATTCTATACAGCAATATTTTCACCAATATGTTCCCTAGAGCAAGGAACATCAAGGAATGAATAAACAAAGATGACTTCATCAAAATAAAATCTTCTGCATAGCTAAAAACAGTAGCAAAATGAGAAGGGAACCAACTGTATGGGAAAATATATTTCCCAAAGACACCTTGGACAGGCTCTGATCTCCACAATATATAAAGAGCTCACATGACTCCACTCTAGGAAGACAAACAACCCAATTTAAAAATAGGCAAAGGATCTGAACAGATACTTTTCCAAGGAGGACATACAGAGGGTCCAGGCACATATGAAAGGATGCTAAGCATCACTAGCCCTTATAGAGATGCAAATTAAAACCACCGTGAGATACCACATCACACCATTCAGAATGGCTTTCATAAACAAATCAACAAACAACAAGTTCTGGCGAGGCTGTGGAGAAAAGGGAACCCTAGTACGTTGCTGGTGGGAATGCAGACTGGTACAGCCACTGTGGAAAACAGTATGGAATTTCTTCAAAAAACTATAAATGAAATGGCCTTTTGACCTGACAATTCTATTGCTGTGATTATACACTAAGAATCCAGAAACATTAACTCAAAAGAACCTGGACACCACAATGAGCACAATTCATAATAACCAAGTACTAGAAGCAAGCTAAATTTCCACCAGTAAATGAGTGCATAAAAAAAAGCCTAAAGAGACATTAAAATAAAGAACAAATTGACAGTAACCAGACGGGAAGGTTTAGTGGGGTAACTGGGGGAAAGGGGGAAGGGTCATCAAGGAATGTGTATAAAGGACCCATGGACAAAGCCAAAGGTGGGTAGGACTGATCGTGGGAGGTGGGAGGTGGGTGAGATGGTGAAAATGGTGGCAAGGAAAGGGAGACAACTGTACTTGAACAGCAGTAAAAAAATAAATCAATCAATAAAAACTGTCAAGTACAAAAAGTCATTCAGAACTCTTTATGAGTTGGGGAAGATGGTAGCATGGTAGGAAGGAGCAGATTCTACTTCCCCCTACACACAGGAGAAAAACCTAGCCAATCTATGGAGGAACAGAGCAAACAGCCAACAGTATCACAGCATATATGAAAATAGGAGATCAAAAATTGTAGCGGACATTGAAAAACTAGATGGTAGGAAGAGTACTTGAAGACAATAAGGGCCCAGGGATCAGCACAGAGACCAGTGCAGCTGCAGTCCCAGGCCCAGTGGTGGTCGGGTCTGCCACAGGACTCTAGCGAGGGAGCCAAGTCAACTGCTCTCTTGTTGGCCAGGCAAGGTTTGAGCAGCAATGGGAGAGAACTGCTTGCTTGAAGTCACAGAGAAGTAAGGACTGAGTGGCAAACACACAGGGGCTGTGAGCACCTGCACGTAGCCCTGGGAGGAGCATGAGCCCGAACCATGTGACCAGAGGTGGCCTGACTGCATGCTCGCAACTGGAGGAGGGGGCTTTGTGGAAGACCTGAACCTCATGCCTGTAAACCAGGGGGGTGCTCGATCCATGGGAGATGTGAGCTCAAGGAGGCCCGGAGCCCAACATGCCCAAGGCCTGGTGCAGAGAGGCACTGGGCTAGCTCTGGGGAGAGTGTATGGCTAACCCTGGGGAGAGTAGCCCAAAGCTGACTGAGTGCTGAACAGGGAGAAAAGAGTTACCAGTCACCCCTCAGCCTGTTGCAGCCAGCAAGACCAGAAAAACTGGCTTGGCCAGTTTGAAACCAGCAAGAGGGTTTTTGTTGTTGTTGTTGTTGTTTGTTTGTTTGACTTTTTTGAGTAATTTTTTATTTATATTTAGTTTTTATCCCTCAATTCCTTTTGCTTCTCTTTCCTTCTTTCTTCTTTTATTCCTTCAACCTCTCTTTCCAATTTTATCTCTTCTTCCTTCCTTCCTCTGCTTTTTTTCTTCTTTTTGCTTTCTAAATACCCCAAGTAAGACAAAAAAAAAAAACCCAGAACTGTGAAGAAACCAGAGTTGGACCCAAAGAAGGGGCATCCCAACAGCTGGGACAGTGAGACAAATTTCACTTTGCTATTACAGAGAACCTGAAAGTCATTGCATATTTGTATTATTATTTTTCATTATTCTTACATCTTTTATTTGAATAGTATGTTTGTGTTTCTTTTCTTTCGGTTCAGTCCTCTTTACTTGGCTGGTTATATTGTATTGTTTGACAGGTTTCCCCTGTTCTCTCATCTATTTTCTCAAACACTACATCTATTTACTGTCCTTTACTTTCACCTTACCTCAGAATCTGAACTCCCACAAACTTACGGCTTTTTAGATCCAACTCCCCAACAAGAGTCTTATGTTCTTTCCATCCTTTCTAAAAAGTGGCTAGTTGGGCAGTAGAATATGGTTACCACTATACATAGCCAAAGGAACTACTATCTCTTCTCTACTGGCTGCTACTGTAAATATCATAGAATATTCTCTTGCTTCTTAAATCATTCAGCCTTACCCCTTGAACTGATCACAAAACAGAATAGATGGAAGCCATGAACCCCAGGATACTTGAAGGAGACTGCACCACTGAATCTCACAGGTGTTCTACCACAGAAGTTCACACCATAAACCCAGGGAGTCAAAACAGATCAATTCAAGAAGCTGAGGCTAACAAGGGGAGTCTCACAAACAATGGGAAGACAAAGAAACAATCCCCAAGTGAAAGGAAAGGAGGAAGCCCCAGAAAGAATGCTAAATAAAACAGAGGAAACTCAACTATCAAATATTGCATTCAAAGTAGTGGTTGTCAGGAAGTTCAACGAGCTCTCAACGAGTTACCAAAAATTACAGGGAAGCTACGATGAACCCACTGCAAACTATATCAACATGAAAAAGGAAATAGAAACTATCAACAAGGGCCAAGAGGAAATGAAGAATACAATTTCTGAACTGAAGAACACAGTAGAAGGAATCAAAAGCAGGAAAGATGAAGCAGAAGATCAGATCAGCGAGCTGGTGGACAAAGTAGGAAAAACACCCAGAAAAAGCAAGAAAAGGAAAGGCACTCAGAAAGAATAAAGAGGGATTAAGAGAAATGCAAGACAATATGAAACATAATAATATCCATGAAACAGGGATTCCAGAAGAAGAAGAAGAGCAAGGGATAGAAAACCTATTTGAAAAAGTAATGATGGAAAACATGCCTAATTTGATGAGAGAAAAAGTCACACAAATCCAGGAAACACAGAGAGGCCCAATCAAGAGGAACCCAAAGAGGCCCACTTCAAGACACATCATAATTAAAATGGCAAAATTCCAAGACAAAGAGAGAATCTTAAAGGCAGCAAGGGAGAAAAAGGAAATAACATACAAGGGAGCCCTGATAAGGTTAGCAGCTGACTTCTCAAGGGAAACTCTCCAAGCCAGAAGAGATTGGCAAGAAATATTCCAAGTAATGAGAACCAAAGGCCTGAAGCTAAGACTACTTTACCCAGCAAAGCTCTCAATCAGGATAGAAGGTCAAATAAGGAGTTTCCCAGACAAAAGAAGTCTAAAAGAATACACCTCCACCAAACCAGTTCTGCAAGACATGCTGAAAGGACTGCTTTAAGGAAAGGAAGGAAAAGAGAGAAAGAAAGGAACACAGGTACAAAAATGGCAATGAATCAGTACTTATCAATAATAACCTTAAACATAAATGGATGAAATGCTCCAATCAAAAGACATAGAATAGCTGAATGGATAAGAAAGCATGACCCACACATATGCTGCCTACAAGAGACCCACCTCAGGACAAAAGACCAACACAGACTCAAAGTGAAGGGCTGGGAACAAATTTTTCAAGCAAACAGACAGGGAAAATAAGCCGGGTAGTAATACTCATATCAGAAAAAATAGACTTCAAAAAAAAAGGGCCATAAAGAGAGACCCAGAAGGTCACTTCATAATACTCAAGGGAAGAATCCACCAAGAAGACATAAACATTGTAAATATATATGCACCCAACATAGGAGCACCCAAATACATAAAGAAAATCTTAGAGGACTTCAAGAAAGATATTGACAGCAGCACAATTATAGTAGGTGATTTTAACACCCCACTGTCAAAAATAGACAGATCTTCCAAACAAAATATCAACAAAGATATTGTGGCATTGAACAATACCCTTGATGAAATGGACTTAACTGCTATATATATATAGAGAGAGAGCCCTTCATCCCAAAGAAACTAAATATACATTCATTTCAAATGCACATGGAACATTTTCAAAGATAGACCACATGATAGGACACAAAACAAGCCTCAACAAATTCAAGAAAATTGAAATCATACCAAGCATTTTCTCTGACCACAAGGGACTGAAACTAGAAATCAACCTCAAGGGGAAAAAACCCAAACACTCAAAATCATGGAGATTGAATAGCATGCTATTAAACAATGAATGGGTCAAGAACGAAATTAGGGAAGAAATCAAAAAGTTTCTGGCAACAAATGAAAATGAACTCACAACAACCCAAAACTTATGGGACACAGCAAGGGTAGTCCTCAGAGGGAAGTTCAAGTGATACAGGCCTACCTAAAAAAGATAGAAACATTTCAAACAAACACCCTAACCCTATGCCTGCAAGAACTCAAGGAACAACAACAAAGATAGCCCATAGCAAGTAGAAGGAAGGAAATAACCAAGATCATAGCAGAATTAAATGACATAGAGACTAAAAACACAATTCTATAGATCAATGAATCTAGGAGCTGATTCTTTGAAAAGATAAACAAAATCAACAAGCCCTTAAGCAGGCTCATTAAGAAAAAAAGAGAGAGGACCCAAATAAACACAATCAGAAATGAAAGAGGAGAGATTACAACTGATACCACACACATACAAAGGAGTGTAAGAAATTACTATGAAGAACTGTATGCCAAGAAATTTGAAAACCTAGATGAAATGGACAAATTCCTAGAAAAATATAATCTTCCAAAACTTATTGAAGAAGAAGCAGAAAACCTGAACAGACCAATAATAGCAGATGAAATTGAAGCAGTAATCAAAAAAACCTCCCAACACACAAAAGTCCTGGACTAGATGTTTTCACAGAATTCTATAAAGCATTTAAAGAACAGCTAACCCCTATCCTTCACAGACTATTTCAAAAAATCCAAAATGATGGAAGACTCCCAAACTCTTTATATGAAGCCAGCATCATCCTAATCCCAAAACCAGATAGAGACACAACAAAGAAAGAAAACTTCAGGCCCATATCGCTGATGAACATAGACGCTAAAATCCTTGACAAAATATTGGCAAACTGCATTCAACAATACTTTAAAAGATCATACACCATGACCAAGTGGGATGCATCCCAGGGATGCAAAGATGGTTCAATATTCACAAATCAGTAAATGTAATACATCACATAAACAAAAGCAAAGACAAAAATCACATAGTCATATCAATAGAGGCAGAAAAAGCATTTGATAAGGTACAGCACCCATTTATGATAAAAACACTCAGCAAAGTGGGAATAGAGGGAGCATTTCTCAATACAATAAAGGCAATATATGAGAGACCTACAGCCAACATCATACTCAATGGGCAAAATCTAAAATCTTTTCCACTAAGATCAGGAACAAGACAAGAATGTCCACTTTCACCACTTCTATTCAATATAGTATTGGAAGTTTTAGCTACAGCGATCAGATAAGAAAAGAAAATAAAAGGCACCCAAATCGGAAAGGAGGAAACAAAACTGTCACTGTTTCCAGAAGATATGAGTGTACATAGAAAATCCTATAGACTTGGCCAAAAAACTACTCAACCTAATAAATGAATTTGGCAAAACAGTGAGATACAAAGTCAATATCCAGAAATCAAAGGCATTTTTGTATACCAACAATGAAACAGCAGAAGCGGAAATCAAGAAAAAAATCCCATTCGATAGAGCAAAAAGAAAAATAAAATACATAGGAATATACCTAACCAAAGAGGTAAAACACCTGTATTCAGAAAACTACACAACACTGAAAAAAGAAATCAAGGAAGATACAAACAAATGGAAACATATACCATGTTCATGGATTGGAAGAAATAACATCATCAAAATGTCCATACTACCCAAAGCAATTTACAGATTCAATGCAATACCTATTAAAGTACCAATGGCATATTTCACAGACATTGAACAAACACTTCAAAAATTTATATGGAACCATAAATGACTCTGAATAGCTGCTGCAATTTTGAGAAAGAAGAGCAAAGTAGGAGGGATCACAATACCTGATACCAAACTGTGTTACATGGCCACTGTATTCAGAACAGCCTGGTACTGGCATAAAAACAGGCACTTGAACCAATGGAACAGAATAGAAGCCCAGGAATAAACCCAAGTCTATATGGTCAATTAATATTTGACAAAGGGGCCCTGGCTAGTATAGCTCAGTGGATTGAGCACAGGCCTGTGAAACAAAGGATCGTGGTTCAATTCCCAGTTAGAGCACATGCCTGGGTTGCAGGGTAGTTCCCGGCAGGGGACGCATGAGAGGCAACCACACACTGATATTTCTCTCTCTCTCTCTCCTTCCCTTCCCCTCTAAAAATAAAGAAATAAAATCTTAAAAAATATATTCGACAAAGGGGGCAGCAACATAAAATGGAGTAAAAATAGCCTCTTCTATAAATGGTGTTGGGAGAACTGGAGAGCTACATGCAAAAAAATGAAACTCGAGCACCAACTTACACCATAACCAAAAATAAATTCAAGGTGGATAAAAGATTTAAGATAAAAAAAATGAAGCCCATACATGCTCAGCCTATATCACCTGAAAACCAACCAAACCACACATGGGTAACTGAGAGAAATTGAGTAAAATAAATGCTTGTTTGCAAATTCCAATACAACTGAGTTGTTTGTAACATAACATCAGCTATTAGATACAACTCAATACACATATCACATGAAATTAAGTTTGAACATTCACAAATTTTCTCTATATGAACATAATGAATAAGTATAGAGAGTATAAAGATATATTCAAACAGAAGAATATATGGAACTATTACTTCATTTTGCACATGATAAGCAAATATAGGATCTCTCCCATTTGTAATTGAATTATAGTAAAAATATCACTTAATGATGTCAAATTAATACATTTCTTCCCACATTCTGTCAATAGCTGATGTTTAATTTACATGAACATGTTATCTTTTTAATTGCTATATTCTCCTTTTTAGCACTGTATTTTTTCTATCAATGTACATTTCTAAGCATGGTAATTCAGAATATCAAAAGACAAAGACAAAGAATTTAATAAAACAAGGTACCTTGAAAAATAACTAAAACCCAGTAGAGGAAAACAGAAACAGATATTTAAGAGATATCAAAGTACACTAATTATTGCCCATAAAACTACTAGTCTCTACCAAAAAAATGACTACAATCATTGCTAATGATGCACTAAATGGATTCAGAAGATATTTGTGTTGACTCTGTTGTTCAAGCAAGTGGAGTATTAGTCACATGGCTTTTCTTACAGAAACCTTGGGGTTGTTGCATAGCAACAATGAGTGCCAATTAGAAATTTAGTTCTCTCTGCTCCAAATCTGTATGCTTTGCACTTTCTGACACAATGGCACCAGACCCTACAACCTCTTCTCCAGTCAGCTCACTTGATGTTTTGTCAGGAAAGGGAACTGGGAGAAAGGACTCTTCTTCCTGGTTTCAGGGTGTTTTTCTCCTTTGGCTACAGTGCATTTGGCTGACATCTGCATGCATGCAGGAAGTTCCTGTGGTATTTACCCTCCAGCAAGTTTCTGGGACTAGTCACAGCCATAGCTCCCCTCCTCCTGTCTGGACTTGCTGACACTTTGGCATGGAGGTCTTCCTACTTGTCAGTCATACTGTGAGATCCATCCTCACCCACATCAGCCTGAAGAGGGGACCTGCTTTCTCCTAGACCTGTCCAGTGAACATGTCTGCTGTAGAGTTTCCTGTAATGACTTGAGTCTGAAACCCATCCCTGAGGAGATGGCCTTTGATCATATGATTCTTCCTTCTGGTGCTTTTCTTTAATTCACCCTTTGGCACATTTTGTAATTTTTTCTACCCCTCTCTCTAGGCTATCCCCCTAAAATAATGAAAAATTATTTAAATCATCCCTGGTTTCTCTCTCCTGACTCAACTGCCTTACACACCTTGTTATTGTGATATGTTCAGTCCTCATTTTGAACATTCAAAGGATGGGGAAAATTATATTGAAGATGTATCAACAATTATTCATGTTATTTTAGACTTAGAAGTAACAGTGCTTGATATTACAATTCATAATTTATACTTGATATATTTTAATTAATAACAAGAGTTTTAAATGTTTAATATGCACATGAATATATATTTTTAAATGTACACATAAATATAGATTTTGAAACAATTCTATAATACCAAGGATGAAGCATCAGATTAAGTGTAAACTTTAAGTGACTACCATGTGTCAGTACAGACTCACTCTCAGTAACAAGTGCCCCAATCTGCTGAGTGATGCTGATAATGGGGATGCTCTGCATGCAGGGGAATATGGCAAATCTAAGTGCCTTCCTTTTATTTTGTGGTGAAACCAAAACTGGTCTCAAATTAATTCTTAAAACTTAGTTTTACAAAAATAATTGCAGCATTCTTGAAGAAACTACACATGTGTTCTTTAGGGATGGTGAGAGTAACATTATACCAAATTTTGGTGCGCTAATTTGACTGGTGCTTACAAATATATGTTTTGTTTTTTAGACAGGATTCAGAATAGAAGTTGTGCATCTGAAAATTACAATATACGCAATTCTTGTCCAACTTGGAAGTTTTTGGGAATCTGAAATGCAGAGATAATAAATCATTAATCTGATGATACATAACTTAATATTTACATAAACAAATATCCAGTAATATTTACATAGTAAATCTGAATATTTCTTAAAAAATTTCTAAAAATAACTTAAATGTTTCTTCACATACTTGTTTGCCCATTGCCTTTTGTTTTCTAAGATTAATTCCTGATTTGAAAGCATGAGGGAATAATATATATGAGTTCTAAAGAAACTTACAGTTCAGAAGAGACAGTTGTGCCCATTGTCCACACCCAAGAATTAGTATTATTTTTCTGGGACAGTCCAGTCCATGGATATATTTTGAAAAAGTTCAAAAAATTCTATGAGAAAACAAATTTTACAAGAATTAAAGTAAAATTAATTTATATTTGTAAAAACAATTAATGTTGGCTCACAGTTAGAGGGGGAGGTGACAGCTAAATAAACTGCACTGCCCACCCACATCTGATGACATTGGTGAATAATCAATCAACCACATCCTGTGATTGAGGAATTCCTGGTCACCCCACTCAGCTGGCCCAGCATATCCAACATCCGAAGATCACACGACCTTGTGTGTATATATAAAGGTCTCTGGATCAACATGGAACACCTCAAGAATCACCGGAGTTGAAGCAACTGCTGCATCAGAACCAACAATATTCTAAACAACTGGCCAAAGAAACAGGTAAGTCTATGGAACTGTCAGTATCTCCTCCTACCACCCTCAGTGAACAGCGTGAAAGGAAAATACAGGTTGTTTGTTAGTGGCTGAATTCACAACATCACTGACCAACTCTCCAAGGGCCGGAAGCTGAGAAAGGGAAAGAGTGTTTGCATGAGTGGGGAGCCTGTGCCAGAGCATCTGGTGGAATTCCTGAGAAGAGCTCAAAGAAAGGAATCTCATGTTCTGGAAAAGCCAAACTCACCCTCAAGGTCAGGTGCAGGATGAGGGAATTACAGAGGATGACCTCCACTGTATTCATGAGACAGTCTTCTCTTAGGCAACTTGAAGCTGCTATTATGGATATTAATGAGCTTTTTAAAGGTCTGGGAATGATAATTCATGAGCAGAGAGGGGTGATGGCATAGAAGCTGAAGTTGACAATGCACAAGTGCATGACTAACTAGCACCCATCAGGGGCAGCAGGATATCAGAAAGAGAACCTGCATGTTGCTGTGAGATGCACAAGACTTCAAAGAAAAATACAAATGTATAACTGGGAGAATAAAACAAAAGTCTAAATCTTTATATTGTTTTAATTTATTTTTTTAAAGATTCAATTCATTTAATTTTAGAGAGAGAGGAAGAGGGAGAAAGAAAGGGAAACATCAGTTGGTTGCCTCTCCTGTGCTGGATCCCGGATCAATTCTGCAACAACACAGGCAGCTGCCCTGACTGGGAATCGAACCAGTGACATTTCCCTTTACAGAACAAAGTCCAATCCACTGAGCCACACCAGTCAGGGAAACTTTTATGTTTTAAATGATTGTATTATACGTCTTTTGCCTCTGGCTTTTATTTCTATGTTGAGAATTTGAATGCAGGTTTTGTTAATATTAAACACTGAGAATGATTTTGGACACTAATAAATTGGCATTAGGAAAAAATGCAACAATGATATTTTCAGAGAACTTATTTTGAAAAACAACTATTTAAAAATTTGGTTTTTCATTACTATTCACATTCAATATTGTTTTGGACCTGTGTACACCTTGAGAGGTGACCACCCCAGTGGACTGAGGGCCCATCTGACACCATACATATTTATTAGAATATTCTTGACTATATTCTCCATGTTTGCTTTGCATTGTTGTAACTGTTTTCAGAACTGGCAATTAAAAAACAACTTTTTAATAAAAGTTTCAAAATTCACAAGCTTTAAGCTGCTCTTAATTGTCACACATAGATAATCATTTTTACCATTTTTTATTTTAAAAAGAATTAAATGTATTCAATTAACTCACTTCCATTTTTAAGTCAATATTATTGTTTGTTTTGTTTGTTATTTTATTTTTATTGATTTGAGAGAGAGAGAGAGGGAGATAGAGAGAGAGCAAGCAGTTAGTTGGTCCATTTAGTGTGGCATTCCTTGGGAACTTCTTGTATATGCATGATGGGGCATCAACCAACCCCTTACATGTATTCGGATGATGCTCTAACCAGCTGACCTACCCGGACTGGTTCTGTATCAATGTTGTTTTAACATTCTAATCAGATTATAGAAAGAGAATTATATAGGTTATAGTTTGTATTTTATAGTATTCTTATATAGCAGTTTGATAAGGCAATGTAGTACAGGGCAAGGTAGGAGATGTCAAATGGGATCAAATAAAATATTAAGTAAATTGTACTTTTGCAACCTAAATAAAGATGATTTCAAAAATGAAAACCAAATATAGTTAATTTTTCATAGGTTAGAGTGACTCAACTTATAATATATTTTATATATGAACACATTAAAGAAATGCATTAGCATGATTACGTGAACAGACAAACATTGCAATTTTACCCCTCTGAAATTTGATTGAAGAGTAAAAATAACATGAATATTTATTACTGCAAAAAGCAGCTCTGGATTCCAGGTTTTACTGGAATCCAGAGATTCCAGTAAAACCAGAACAAACTGTAGTCATCATGTTTAAGACTGCTGCCATATCTCCCCCGATTCCCATCTCAGTTCCTGAGTAAGAAATGCAAGAAATGCAATTTTTACTATTTGGGGAACGCTAAAACATCACTGGTGTTGCCACAGGGGAAGTCTGATTACCTCTGGAAGTGGTGGTTAAACTGCCCACTCCTTTTTCACATCAAAGCGCTGAATTCACTATTTTAAAAGTGAGGCAGACCATCCTTTTTCTAGTCTGTGTCAGCACAGTGCCAGCTATAAATATAACAGGAAGGTACTCAATATGAGAGCACAGTACAAGAGGTGATATTAAGTATCTACACCTACTTGGTTGGTGGGAAAAATGTGCAGTGTTTAGAAGAAACAAATACTATCCTGTAAAAAATAGTTGATTTGAGAACTGATTTTAAAATTATGAGTACTCCCTTACACACACACACACACACACACACACACACACACACACACAAATAAATCAAGTAGCAGAAGGTGGGGCCATACTGATTTGAGATATTTGAATACTTTTTTAAAATCATTGGTTGTCAAGAGAGCTCTGCATACCCAAGGGGAATCCCAATAATTGAGCCTAAAAGTAAAATAATAAAAAGAATTTTAAAAACTGAGTGAGCACACTTCAAAGGAGATGATTTTACAGTAAAAGTTTGTAATTGAAGTTGCAAAAATGTTAATCTAATAAGCATGTAGTGGGATCCATGTTTATTGTACTATACTATTGAAAATGTGGATTTATCTAAATTTTAAAACCATGCAAAGAAAATAAAAAATATCTTCCATACTCCGGGGGATAAATCAGCCATACAATATAACTTTCACTGGAAGAAGTTGTTGGATTTTTACACAAACACTTAATATTAGTTATTATAAATATATATATTTACTTAAAATATATTTTAAAAACTCTATGGAAATAATTGCAGTGACAGAACAATTAGGGAAATAAAAACTGTATGAGTGAATCAAACAAAATTATCAGTTGAAAAATCTTTATCTACATTACAAAATTCAATATGTGTACATAGATACTGAGATAGAGAAGAAAGAATTGATGAAATAAAGATGGAGTCATAGAAATGATTAATTTCTGAGGATAGAAAGAGAGAAAAAAATTAATGGAACCTCTGAGACCTTTATAGAACTTTATCACTAAAACTATCAGAGTAATTATTGCCTGAGAATAGAGAGACAGGAAAAGACCAAAATATAATTTTTGAGCCAAAATGAATGATCATCTTCTTAAATTTTATGTTAAATATATAGACCCATGTATACAAAGTTATTTATGTAGAAAAGATAACTTGCTATAAATTATGCCACATCAATATGTGGCATAAACGCAATCATATGGGTTAATTTAAAAATAAAATGTGGGAGATATGTAAGATGCATAATGAATAATTCCCATTACATAAAATTCAAAATTAAGGAAGATAATTTGTGATATAAAATACCAGAATAGCAGTTAAGTGAGGGAAGAGGAGAAGTTTTGAGAGACCACACGGGAGTGGGCTGGCAGCACCTACTTCATGACCAATTTCAGTCTGTATCACGCACAAATACACCTACAGTCTCCATGAGGATTGGTAAAATTAAGTATCAAAGTTTACTTTAGGAAAAAAAGCATTTATAGAAGCATGATTGTCTATGGAAATCAAGAACTACAAATTATCCAATGCACATTAATGGAATAAAATATAAATCAAATATTGCAGAGTCAAACAATAAAATATTAGCAGTCTTTGCAATAAATTATAGATATATACAAAAACATGAATGAATTCTCTAGAAAAAATAAAATAAAATAAAGTACTCTTTAAATGAAATGTTGGAAACATTAAAAATCTTACCATTTCTTCTTCATTGTCTATATGGAGCAGGTTAGAGTTCTGAGAAGCACAGGCCATCAAACTCTCATTCCAAGTTTTTTGTTCAGTGCTGATGTAATAGCAGTTGTTGGAATACATTAACCACTCTGGTGGACATCGACCACAGTGATCTGCTGAGGAAAGATTATGTGTTGTCATCCAAGAACAGTATGAATTTTAAAATCAAAATTAATTTCAGTATTTACATAGGTAGAGACAAATTACTGCACAGTATATGCACATACCCTCACAGACTGGCATATCTATACATAATGCACTCACACACACTCACACACACTCACAGAGAAGGGTCAGCCCCTCATTCCCTAATTTATGGACCCGTATTAAGCAAACACACAAACAAAAACACCCACTTTCTGTATGTCCTGAATAAAAGAAACCACATTTATAGAAATCAAAATTATCTTTCAATCAATTGGCAACAATGAGTATGATGCCTTTAAATGAATATTTTTCATATTTTTGCATAAGAAATACACTCTTCTATACTCATTATTTATGTACATTTATTGCCCAGTATTCTAATTTATATTCCCCCTTGCCCCCGCTAAATAAACCTACAAATTTTGAGTGTGTTAGAGACAAGGTAGGAAATCTGTTGAAATCAGAATATAGAAAATAATTAGGTACCTTTCTGGTTCCCTGTTGTCTGGTTCCCTGTTCGGTTCCCTGCTGTACCTGTCTGGCTCGCTGTTAAAGTAACATATTTATATTATGTACAAGAAAGAAGAATTATTCTGCAGCAGTATTACATTAGCTAGAAAAAGAAGTAATTATCATAAAAAATTAATGTTCATCTACATAAATCATGATACGTTAGTTTCTTACTTTGAAATATGGTATATTGTCTGGGATTAAAATATCCTGGAATAAAATTGATTTTACCAAGAAAAATTAATGAAGCTATGATAATTTGGGAGAAAATATTTCAAAAGCCTTGAGAACCAAACTTCACCATCTCTTACAGCTTTGGTCTAATCAATAAGAAGAATTTATTTGTATTTCTCAATAAAGTGTCCTAAAGAATGACTTGAACTATAATATAAATATATATATACTGGTGTATGGAATATATAAATATATATTTATAAATTACTTTCTAAAATTGTTCTGATATCTATACCTTGGACAAATTTTGTGCAGAGTAACAATTTCGCTCTTAGTCTATAGGCGCACTTTAAAACAAGCCTTTATTCCATGATATTATGAAGTGCTTGAGGCACTGATAAACATAAAAATAATGAAGTTTTAACTGAACACAATTTGAATTAAAAAACAAAAATTAAACTACATATATGCATAGGTATATATGTATATCAGCACCATACCTACGCACACTTACAGGGTGAAACATATAAAACAAAAAGCATTCATGTACTCATCATGCAGAAAGGTCATCTCTCATCCCCTACTGTTTGTGTCCATATTAAAAAACATATAAACGAATATGTCCGTTGTCTAATGCTGAGGACATCAATGAATGCAACCTCTTCTTATCTAGCATAGCAATGTTATTTGTTCATCTTTTAGAGCCGTAGAATGTATAAGCCAATTAGTCTCAATGGGTAAGAGATTTTATTTTATTCATTTATTTTTTCTCTTCACACAAGGATATGCTTATTGATTTTTAAGGAGGGAGGAAGGGAGAGAAAGAGAGAGAGAGAAACAGTGATGTGAGAGAGAAGCATTGATGAGTTGCCTCCTGTACACGCCATGAACAGGGATCAAACACGCAACCTAGATATGAGCCTTGGCCAGGAATAAAACCTGCAGTCTTTTGGTGTACAGGATGACATTCAAATCAGCTGAGCCACTGAGGCAGACATCAATATGGTAATTTTAAATATATACTACTTCATATTGCATGAGAACAAATCACTGTCCTATAATCATGATTTATGAACATTTATTGCCATATTTCATCATTTACATTCTCCTTCACAAAATATATTAATTTGTGCCTTCCCTAAAACAGAGAAAATGTAAACTGTACTAAAACCAGAACTTTGAAAATCATAATGTATCTTTTTCCATCCTTGCTGCTGTGGACAAATTGCTCCTCTCCAGTTTCACAGTACCTAGAAAATGTTACAGTGATTCCAAAATAAAAAGTAATACTGATAGAATTATATCACCATAATTTTCGTTTCTTAGTTTGAAATTTGGTGTACTGTTTAGGAGCAGCCAAATCTGAAATAATATTGATTTCACCAAGAAAAATTAATAACATAATAAAGATTTAGGGCAAGAATCTTTCAAAAGACTTTGGATCACACTTTACCATTTCTAATAACATTGGTTTAAGCAATCTCAAGAATTAATTTCTATTTATCAATAAGATGTTTTATTTTTAAATTATTTTATTGTTGTTCAAGTACAGTAGTCTGTATTTTCGCCCCACATTTCCCTCCCACCCCTCCATACCCACCTTCCTCCCTTGCTTCCACCCTCACCCTTAGTTTTGTCCATGTGTCCCTTATAGTAGTTCCTGAAGACCCTTCTTCCCTCGGTCCTCTCCCCCTCCCCTCTGGCTATTGTTAGATTGTTCTTAATTTCAATGACTCTGCTTATATTTTGCTTGCCTTTTTCTTTTGTTGATTATGTTCCTCTTAAAGGTGAGATCATATGGTCCCTGTCCCTCAGCACCTGGCTTATTTCACTTAGCATAATGCTCTCCACTTCCATCCATGCTGTAGCAAAAGGTATAAGAGCTCCTTCTTTCTTTCTGCTGCATAGAATTCATTGTGTATATGTACCATAGCTTTTTGATCTATTCATTTACTGATGGGCACCTAGGTTGCTTCCAGCACTTGGCTATTGTAAATTGTGCTGCTATGAACATTGGAGTGCATAGGTTCTTCTGGATTGGTGTTTCAGGGCAATTAGGGTATAATCCCAGCAGTTGAATAGCTGGGTCAAAACACAGTTCCATTTAAAGTTTCTGAGGTAATCCCATACTGTTTTCCATAGCGGCTGCACCAGTCTGCATTCCCACCAAGAGTGCACTAGGGTTCCCTTTTCTCCACAACCTCTCCAACATTTGTTTGTTGATTTGTTTATAATGGCCATTCTGAGGAGGGTGAGGTGGTATCTTATTGTGGTTTTAATTTGCATCTCTCTGATGGCTAGTGATGCTGAGCATTTTTTCATGCATCTCTGGGCCCTCTGTATGCCTCCTTGGTGAAGTATCTGTTAAAGTCTTTGGTCCACTTTTTAATTGGGTTTTTTCTCTTCCTGGAGTGGAGTTGTGTGAGTTCTTTGAATATTGTGGAGATCAGGCCCTTGTCTGAGGTGTCATTGGCAAATATGTTTTCCCATACGGTTGGCATTCCTAATGCATACATTTGAGTAATGAAATCGAAATATATAAATAGATGTAAAATCTCTCTGCAATCATTCTCCTTATGCACTTGACAAATTCAGAATGACATTCCACATTTATCTAAATGCTTACTTTAAAATGAGAGCTCTATTCCATAATATATTAAACATTTAGAGGCACTGAGATTCATTAAAGTGAGAAGTTCTCTTAAAATATATCAAAAGCATACTTACAAAGAATCATTCTTACTACAGTGTACATCAAGATAAAGCAGATGGCTCCCAGGATGCCAGCAATGAGCTTCTCTGGGGGTGATGGTGAACCTGCAGCAAGAGAAAAACAAATAAAGACATAGGTAGGACAGTATTCAGAGAGAACCCATTTTATATGAACAGGGAATCATATAAATAAACTTGAACCATCCCCAAACCAAGTCTTCCACTGCAATCTGCACCCCCCCCCCAGATTATAGCACTGCATTGTCAGGAAATATAATCCTCCCTGAGTTGCTGGTCAAAGTCTACACCTTACAACCTACAACCATGTCTGAATAAATCAGTCTTCAGATTTCATGTTCAGACACTGTTCTGCCA
>PVKU01014611.1:0-22175 GCA_004027475.1 Anoura caudifer | reverse complement strand
GCCAAACAAAGTTTTTACCTGCGCAGGGGCGGACTCTCCCAAATGTGACCGGAGTCACTGTGCTCCGCAGAGCAACCAAATGAGAGCCGCGCCTGAGCTTACAGGCTATGGGTTTTTATAATAGCAGAGCAAGCAAGCGTTTGCACAGAAGCAGGATGTGGCAGTTAGCTATTGGCTCAGGGGATTGGCGCCTCTATACTTATTGGTATTGGCTCAGGGGATTGGCGCCTCTATACCTTATTGGTTGTTTACAGACAAATACAGGCGGGAAGGCTTCCCGGGCTTACGCCTGGGATTTAAAATTTTCTATTTCCTCATATTGCTTGTTTTCCTCTACTTCTCAACCTTTCCACGGTCCTGACACTGTGCACCTTGGTCTCTGCTGTTAGACTCCCAGTGCCCTTGGGAGGGTCTAGCCTCTTTCATGTCCACGTGTTTCAGAGCAGGCAGCCCATCCTGGTGGACAAACATGGGGACTCTGCGTGGGTATGATGTTCCCTGAAAAGGCACGGGGCCTGCAGCAGGTACCTCAGCGAGCCCTCGCCAGGTTCATCAAAGGGTGCAGCGGGTTGAATTGTGTCCCTCCAAACAGATGTTTAAGTCCTAACCCCTGTTGCCTGTGGATGTGCCCTGATTTGGAAATAAGGTCTTCACAGATGTCATCAAGTCAAGATGGAGTCATTCAAGCTAGATTAGATGAGCCATAAATCCAAAGTCCTTATAAGAAGAGACACAGAAATAGACACACACAGGGGACAGGACATATGATGACCGAGGCAGAGACTGGAGGGATGCAGCCAGAAGGCAAAGCACACCAGAGATTTCCGGCCACCACCAGAATCTGGAAGAGGCAAGAAGGATCCTGCCCTAGACTTTTCAAAAGGAGTGAGGCCCCGCCCACACCTTGATCTCAGACTTCTGGCCTGCAGAAAGTGAGAGAACAGATTTCTGTTGTTTTAAGCCTGAGATTTACGATCCTTTGTTAGGGCAGCCCCAGGGAGCTGACTCAGAGGGCGTGCACAGGAGTGGGAAGGAGGCAGGCCTGGCCCTGGCTCCCGGCTCTCTTTTTCTCTGAGAACTGGCTTGGGGGAGCATGTGGTTCCTGCCCAGCCTCAGAGCAGAACTCTGCTCCGCTGCTCGCAGACCTCTTCTCATGAACGTGTGTCCTCCCTGGCCCTTGCGTGCTCTGAGGACATACCTGAGGTGCTGCTTCAGACAGAGGCGTGGTGAAGAATCCTGCCTCTGCTACTCACAGCATGAGAGGGGATGCTCCCTCTGAGCCTCAGTTTTCTCATCTGTAAGAAGAGCTAGTAGTACACAAGGTTATTGTGAGGATGGCATCAGACATAGCCTGTCCAGCACATGTATAGAAGGGGCTCAGTAAATGCTCGGTAACTACTGTAAGTATTAAGTGTTTCTTAAAAACAATGGATGAGTGAGAAGAGACTACCGAATCCTTAATTTTCTCTTGACAGTGACTTAGCCCCAGAGCTGGGAAGCTGGTGGAGGAGCAGGTGAGAGGATCACAGCCCGGGAGAGCTTTAGGCTCTGACCCAGCACTTACTCACATGGAGAGAGTTTTGCAGGAGAGCTCAGGAGGAAAGTCCACCTACAAGTAAGTGTCACGTGCAAGAGGCTCTTAGAGCTCGCATGCAGTTTACGGGTTAAAACCCGGTATTTGAGAGAAAACAAAGGTTCCTTTCTTGAGCTTTGGGAACAAACAGAGGTTGCAGGGTTCTGAGTGGGACACGAGCACTTCGGAGGCATTGGATCCAACTGGAAGGTTTCTGGAGTCAGGTGGAATGCAGGCACATGTTGGAACACAGGACTTTCTGGCAACATGTGGCAGAGACTCAGTTTAGAGACTGACCTTCTTGGTGCCCCTGCAGTAATGTACATTCATGCCACTGAACATAAGGACTGGCAACAGACCTTTGTCAACAGCAAGTGCCAGCAGTAGTGAGCAGAGGCTGGGCCTGTGACAAGGGGGAGGGCGCTGACTGCAGACCCTGGGGCCCAGGTCCGGGCCTCCCCTGCACCGCGGCCTGGCCTGGTTTGGGCCCTTGGACCTTCGTCTACAACTGCAAGAATTTGCTCCCATTTGTGGGACAACCTGGCAGTGGAAGCCACAGTTCTGAGAGAAGGTTGGGGGTAGATTTTTGTTGCTTTTTTTAGGTTAGATACTTCTGTGGGACTCCAGTGGGGGCACTCTACCTTGATGTCAGTGGATACACAGACCTTTAGACACAGCAGCAATTCTTCTCAGACTCTGCACTCACATAGATTTGCAGTTTACAGGGTTTGGCTGTTTTAAATGAATGACCAATCACATGCCCAAAGGTTCCTGTGTACCTTTTCTGTAGACAATCAATAAATCTAGGCAACTGGAGAACATTCTTAGACACAGAAGGCACTTTGGGCATAAACCTGTTGCTTTTAGTGTTATTTGCCAGTGAAAATGGTGGAAACAATGAATATGTCAAAGGCGAGGAGACAAAACAAGCAATGCTGCTTCCTGTGGATGGAACACGGGTCACGGAGCATGTGTTAACTGGGGTCTGACCGGTGGTCCAGCAATTCACGTCCCAGAATGCCTCTCAAGACATGCACACGGGAGCGTACACCAAAGTGTTACAATCACTGTGGAAAAACTCAGAAACCACCTCACGCCCAACAGAGACTTGGGTGAAGAAGCAGCTGACCTTGGAGAATGGAATTCAGTCTTTACATCATAAATAGATGGATAAGTTCAAGAAATTTAGTGGAGGGACAATTTATAACAATGTGGGTGGGGCTACAGAAGATTAACAAAGGAAGTGGAAGCAGCTCAGGTTTGGTAAGGGGGAGCCCTTAGCACCCCCAGGCCTTCAGGCAGGAATTCAGCCCCTGCCCACCCACGGGGAGCGGGTGCAGGGGACAGCCGATGTGGAGGGGCCTGCAGGACAGCAGGGTCATGTCAGGAAGGTGGCCATGACATTCAAAACCATGTGCGTGTGTAGCCAAAAATCCTGATTCAGGGCCCTTTCTCTCCTAATGTCACTGAAGGTATGATTATAAAATAAAATAAAAATATTGCATGAATATATGTAATATATATGTGAATATATGTGTATATATAATAAAAAATTTCTATAACGGCAAGCACATATGTAGGTATGATCTTAAGTTTGTAATTAAGTAAACAAATTAATTTATATAGAGGCTTTAAAACAAGTCATGCCCTGGTCAGGTGAGCACAAGGAGTTATTAGCAACACCCCCTGGGTGTTAGGGTTAAAGGCAATATTATTTTCCTCTGTATCTTCATTAGATTCTTTATTTTCTGAATATTTGGCAATGAGCATGTACTGCTCTTATGATGAGAAAAGTAGCTATTTTGCAATAAATACATAAATAAACGTTGCAAGGAAAAGCAGTGCTTCCCAGGATTATGAAAGAGTGGACGAGTGCTTCCCGACACGTGGTCGGGGAGGACCAGAAGTCAGGCTGCCTGTGCCTGCTCTGGGAGTCCGACATGCACAGACAGAAGCGGCCCTGCCTTGGGAGACAGTGCCAATGGGCCCCTGGTAGTCAGGGCGGCATGGGAGGGGCTGCTTTTGCCCTTCCTCAGGGTTCAGATTTTCTTTAAAATCCATGCACTAAAATTAACCAAAAGGTGTTTTAGAAGAGGGTAGGGACTCCATGTGAAGGAAGGAATCTGGACTCTATTTCCAGAACAGGAAGAAGCCCGGTCAGATCTCAAGGGTCCTGTGAGGTGGGACAGAGTCCAGTCTCCCAGTTTCCAGGTGGGGAAACCAGGACCAGAGAGTGACTAACACCCTTTCCTCACTCACTGCACTCAGTTGTCACATTTGCTCCCTGCAAGAGCTCTTCAGATTAAATGCTTTTATAGTCCACATCTTATCATAAAAGACAGGAGGGGATTTTGCAGTACAAAGACCTATGAGCAGCAAAGTCTCCTGCAACGCACTCTAGGAGGCGGTGCAGGAAGTCCTGCATGGGGATCAGCGTGAGCACCCTAAGGTTTTGGAGACAGTGGAGCTGCAGATCAGCTTGGAGAACTATGACCCTCAGACGCTCAAGACTCTCCTCTTGGCACCGTCAGGCTTAAGTCTGCTCCCCGCCCCAAGTTCTCCAGGTGTGTTCTGCAGGACCAGCAGCACTGTGACGAGGCCAAGACTGAGGCCGTGGCTATCCCCCATGTGGACATCAAAGCGCAGAAGAAACTCAACAAGAATAAGAAGCTGGCCAAGAAGTGGGATGTTTTTTTGGCTTTGGAGTCTCTGATCAGGCAGATCCCACAAATCCTGGGCCCCAGCCTGAGTAAGGCTGGCAGTTCCCTTCCTTGCAGACCCACGATGAGAACGTGGTGACGACAGTCAATGCAGTGAAACTCACAATCAAGTTCCAGGTGAAAGAAGTGCTGCTTCTGGCAGTAGCTGTTGGCCACATGAAGACGACAGAGGATGAGCTTGTGCACCACATCTACTTAGCTGTCAATTGCCTGGTGTCACTGCTCAAAAGGAGCTGGCAGAACGTCCGGGCTTTGCACATCAAGAGCACACGGGCAAGCCCCAGAGCCTGTACTGATGCACAGCTTAGGAAACCATACTGCTACTATTAAAAGAGAGAGAGCGCGAGAGAGAGGTTATACAACTCACCAAAGGCCATATGGCCAGGAGCAGGCTTTGATTCCCAGAGCCTGCCTTCCAAGGCCACATGTTAGGCTGTGTTTGCTGTCTCTTAGAAGGACTTCTCCCTCCTGGTCGGTTAACCTCCTCCCCGCCCAGGGTATAGTCCTTGTAGCTAAAGACCACTGCCCTGCCTTGTCCAGGCTGTTCCCTGCCTGAAACACCCTCCCTTTCTACTTTGCCTGGGGGAGGAGTGGCTGGGTTCCTGAGTGTCCTGCCACTCTTCCTACCCATGGTGACTTGACCCCAGCTTTAGGCCATGCCTCCCAGCCCCCTCCAGTTCCCAGTCACAGCAGGATGACACCTCTTCCTGGCTGGCCAGAGTTTTCTCATTCTGCCAAGACTTTCAGGAACACAGCTGGGATGGCTGGTGACCAGAGGAGTCTGGCCCTGCGTGGCGTTCCTGGCTGCTGGACCCCAGGGATATGGAGAGCACAGAAACAGCTTCTCTTCTCTCCAGCTGCCGAGAGAGAGCCCAGCTGTTGGCTCAAGGTCGTAGTGACCCCGACAGGCCTGCCCCAGGCTCAGGGCTGGCTCTGCTTCCCTTCCAGGAGGAATAAAAAGCAAAACCTCAGTCTGTGGGCCCAGGCCGAGCCTGAGGGTGGGAAAGGGTGCAGAGGCCACTGCCTGGATGCTCACACCACCATTTGGGATCAAGAGGTTAAAAAATTCCCACTGCTTGGGGAAGACAGGCTGGACCAAGGGTCCACGCCAGCCGAGTGGCCAGGTTTGACTCCTGCACAGTGAGTGCTCATGAGGTTCGTGGAGGGACTGCAGCAGTCAGTGAATGTAAATGGGAAAAATTTACACCCTTGCTTTCACCACCTTTTTAGAAAGTCCTCACCTGAGGACATGCTTATTGATTTTAGAGAGGAAGGGAGGGAGAGAGGGAGGGAGAGAAACACCGACGTGAGAGAGGAACGCTGATGGCTTGCCTCTCCATGCAAGGTGCCCCATCAAGGCGTCTTGACCAGGGACTGAACCCCAGCATAGGCATGCACCCTGACTGGGAGTTGAACACCCAGGAAATGACATCAATGAGGAGGGGGAAATAAAGTGCCGGCTGCACAAGGTCAGGGTTGCCTCTCTAGCTTACTGCTCTATTTCAGTATCTAAGTGAGCTTTTGATCGGGCAGTGCCAACACATGCCGGAGGGAAACTTGCACCTTTCTAGCAGCACCTCCTCATTGGTATAATCAAGGCAGCTTTCAGACGGACCCCCTAGGATCCCTCCTCTGGAGAGATCAGTGCCAGGGCATTTCTCCTACAGAGACCTTGGAGCAGCCAGGGGCCTTGGTGTCACTCATGGAAGGGATGAGTCCCACAGAGTGTGCAGAGCGTGGCTCTGGATCAGATGACCCGGCTTCAAATCTTGGCCCTCACAATTTACTGGCTGGGTGACCTTGTGCAGTTTCCACAAACTTTTGAAAGGTTTCCTCATCTGTGACATGGGTTTAATCACAGAATTTTAATAAAAATGTTCTCTATATACTTGCTTCATCACGAATCTGTGCATTCATCCATCCATCCATCCACCCATCCATCACCCATCCATCTATCCAGCCATCCACCCACCCATCTACCTGTTCATCCTTCTTGTTTTTTTTTATGTATTTCAGAGTATGGACATTTCCCCTAAATCCTTCAACATGAGTACTATTAACAGGACTTTAATATTTCAGAAATTTAATTTTACTTCTGGAAGTGCAGATGGCCAAGTCCTGCTTCCTTTTGCCTGTCCTACTCCCACCCTGCAGCTGCAGACTGAGAGATCCCTGGCCAAGAAGAAAGAGGACCCTCTGGATTCCCTCCAGATGCCTGGTTCCTGGAGGACCCCCTTCTGTGGAGAACCTGAGCACCAAAGCTGGTGTCTTACCTCACTGGCACCTTGTTTCTCGAAAGGCCCTTAGTATGAGCTGAGTATTTCTTGAGCATTGGAAACATGTGTGTAACTTCTTCCCTGGATGCCCTGCTGTTCTGGTGCTGATGCTGAGATTGGACTGGTGCTCACAGAGGTCACCAGAACACCAACTCTGCTGGGGGGCCACCCCATGCACTGTGGGGTGTCCTGCAGTATCCCTGGTCTAGATGCCAATAGCACCCATATCCAACCGAAATGACAACCAAAAATGACTCCAGTCATTGTCAGATGTCTCTGTGGGGTTGGGGGAGACTCATCTCTAGTAGAGAATTCCTAAACTGAAGGAAATGGAAGGTCCTGTCTATCTTGAAATTCCATGATTTATCCTGCTGTCAGGACTGCCCCATCCCCCATCCTCTTTGCACATGGTGCTGCATCCTTTCTGTTGCTATGGAAACTGGGGATTTTCTTGCCTCCTCCAACTCCTTGCTCACCTAATTTATGCTTCTTTAAACTAACAAAGCCCATGTGACCAGCCCAGAGGACACTATCACAGATAGCCTCAGTTTCCTTTTCTGTCCGAGGACAGCAACAGAAACTTGACCTCCAGAGATGGGCTGAGGATGAAGTAAAAGGGTGCAGGGAAGAGCACCAGCATACTGTGGCACACTCAATGCGCAGCTGCTCTCAGAACTGGGATGAGAGTCTGCAGGAAGGGGGGCAACAAACCAGAGTGGCCAGGCCTAGCTGGCAGAAAGGTGGACTGACACAGATGCGAAACTGAAGGACTGCTGTTCCCTGAGCAGGTGGAGGAGCCAGGGTCTGGGGGTGGTCCTTGCCCCTGGAAGCAACAAGCTCCCTGGAGAGTTCTGAGCAGGGGCTGAGTGACATATTGGGTGTGACAAGGGGCTGGAGAGAGGACTGGCAGACCAGCAGGAGGCAGTTACAGTAATCCAGGAAATAGAAGATGGGGCCTGGACCCAGTGGGGATGGCCAGAGGAGGGGCAGAGCAGGAGAAAGGCAAACAGAGGGGGAAGTAGGTTCTAATGAGCAGGAAAGAGCCCAGATGAGGCCAGGGAAGAACCAGACTTTCCTGAGGAAGGAGCCAGGCCTCCTCTGGCAGGGCCAGGCCTGGGGACAGGTCCCGGCCAGGGACTCCAAGAAGGAAAGCAGAAAGGTGCCCTCCCAGTCGACACTCTCCGTCTCGGAGCCTGCTTTTCATGGGACTAACTCTGCTTCCATCACAGTCATAACCATCTAACCACATAATACCTTCAGAAGTCACAAAGCCTGTGCCTGGAAAGATTGGCAGAAGCCTGATGTCCCTAGGTGGTGGAGTGGTTACATGCCTTCAGGTAAACTCACGCAGGATGGATGCATGTCCCTGTCACTACATGCCCTGTCTGGGAGGAAGTTAAGCTCTGTTGTGGAGTAGATGCGTGCAGAACAGTGTGCTCTGTGCTTCCTCACTTGGGTAGAGAAGAAAAACAACCTATAATCATATCTGCTTATATGTGCACTCAGTTTTTCTGGAAAGACCCCTGAAACTGGTCACTTTGCATGTCTCTGGGGTAGCTAGGAGCTGGGACAGGGCTGAGAAGAAGATTCTCACTTTATTGCAGATCTGGTTGGAAACGGCGCATGGCTGAGGGGAGAGAAGCAGGCTCTGACACAGTGGCACGAGGAGTGTGTTTTGTCATGGCACCCAAGGGTGTCCAGATGCAGGCAGTCAGGTCTGGGCAGCAGCTCCATTTTGACAAGTGCCCTCATCCAGCTCCTGTCTTCATGGCCATGTGACGACAGCTCTTCCACCAGCAGCTCTTGCCTCCAGGTGAGGAGAGGTCTGCAAAGCACAGGTACCAGCTTCTCAAAAGCTCCATCCCTGAGTGCACATGCCGTTGGCTGCAGGGAGCTGGGACCTGTAGGTTTTCAGCTGGGACCTCAGCTCCCTGGTCAAAATTGGAACGCTGGTAAGAAGAAGGGTGACGTGGAGACAGGGCTGGCACCCTGTGTGCTTTTGAATGTCATGCTAGGTAACTCAGTTACCTCTCAGGAACAAATAGACCTTTCCAACACTTGTCCCACCCCTCTACTCCCCACCTACAGTCTGGTACATAGCTTTGTCTGAGCTCAGAGCACCCCATGGAGCAGGATGCAGGCACAATTTGGAGGAGGCCCAGGGCAGCATGGATGCCCCCTTTCCTGCTGGTGGGAGAATGGAGACATGTCAGGTGACAGGTGAGAAGGCAGATGGTATCTGCATGGGGTGGCAGTCTGCGACACAATGAGTAGCTCATTTGCAGGCGATGTTTTGTGGTAGCCTAGCGCCCAGCCCCAGCCCTACTTTGACCCAGGGGCCTGAGGTCAGGGGTCTGCTGCTGCCTGTCCAGACACAGTCCTGCCTGCATGCAAAGGGTTCTTTGACAATCCTCTGTGATGAGCTGGGGTTCTCATCTCTGTTACCTGGAGATATAGATGTGATTCAAATGCAGATCCTGGGCTCCTCCACCCAGAGAGGAAGATTCAGTGAGTCAGACGGGCCCAGCAACCTGGCTCGCAGGTGATTTTGATGCAGTCAAGCTCCTGCTGGACTACAGAGCCATATCCAGATGTGTTTTGTCATGTGCCAACTATGGGCTGGGCACAACTCCCTTTCTATACATTAGGTTTTGCTGAATCCTCACAGGGAATCATTACCCATGATGTAAAACTGTCATTAGTCCATTTCACAGACCAAAAAAAAAAAAAGGAAGTCTACGAGATGAAGTCCCTTGGTCAAGATCACACAGCTGTCTGGGAGGAGCCTCTGTCCTGCCAGACACCCTTGCTCTTGAGAGCAGACAAAGTCTTGCACCTCAGTTGTCCTGTATAGTTGCACAATGCCCTTGGAAGTCTGGCATTCCCACATTAACAGATGGGGCACGCTGGGGCCCTAGGGGCTGTGTCGCCACTCGGAGTTCCAGCCCTACCAGACAGTAGATATCTGTATTTGTCAGGGAAACAAAACCAATAGGATGTGTATTTATAAATGTATAGATGTATATCTATCTATCTATCTATAATCTATGATGAGAGAAAAAGAGAGCGAGCCAGAGAGAAAGAGAGCAAGATTACTTTTAAGGGATTGGCTCACAAAATTATAGAAGCTGGCATTTCAAAATCTGCAGGGTGGGCCAGCACAGGCTGGAGACCCAGGGAAGCACAAGGGATGCTGTTTCCATCTGAAGGCCATCTGCTGGTAGAATTCCCTCTTGCCTGGAGGAGATCAGTCTCTCATTCTACTCAGGCCTTCAACCAGTTAGACAAGGCCCACCCAGATTGTGGGGGGCAATCTGCTTTACTCAAAGTCCACTAATTTAAATGTTATTCTCATCCAAAAACATCCTCACAGCAACATCCAGAATGTTTAATTAAATATCTAAGTATCAGAGCTCAGCTAAGTTGACATAAAATCAATCAGCACAGAGCCCAAAAGGTGTTTGTGAATGAATAAACGAACCCTCTTCGGGCTGAGAAAGGCCTGATTCTGTTAGGAGAAGATTTTTAATCAATGAGCATCAACCCATACATAAAAAAGTCTACTGTGGCCCGGGCTGCCTGCCTTGATGACTGCTTCTCTCTATGGACTGAGCCCTGGCCCCATGTATTACCTTGCCAGAGGGAGGCGGGTCTACACCAGGCCCACTTGGCACCCACCTGGTGCTTCCCCCAGTTGGATGTGTTCAGCCATGCAGGGCGAGCTGGTCCTGATAATGGTTGCATCCCCAAGCGGCAGACAGCTTTGTCCATAATTGGAAGCGTTCTTGCATCTAAGCACTAACCACCCTACTGGAGGTTATAGAGCTTTGTGTTTTGGGACATGGGCCTTGAGGTGCCCCTTGGCTCCCTTCTCTTGTTATGTAACCTGCCACCTGGGAGAGGGTTCCAAATGTTTATGGTGCTCAACCAACTCTGCCATTTCGGAGCCCAGGCTGCCTGTTAGCAGGTGGTGTCAAGCAGGTGGTTCTGGAGTCCAATTATCTGGGTTCAAATCCCCACTCTGCCTCTTGGAATTATGTGATGACTTAGCCTCCCAGAGCCTCAGTCTCCTTGGCTGTCAACTGGAGAAAATAAGAGGACCTGTTTCTTGGGCTGTTGTGAGAATCAAAGAGGATAGTGATGCATGAAGTGTCTGATAAGGCCTGGAATGTAGAAGGATGTCCCTGGAGCAAAGTACTGTCATTGTCATCATCATTGTGGTATCATTTATAGACACCCAGCTCATCAGAGGTGAGCATGCTACCTCCCACCATAGAGTAGGAGGCCCCAGACTCCCTCCTCATCCCTGCCGAGGGACCCACTCAAAAGGCTCGGGGAAGGGAGGTGTGGGTGTGCCCGAGCACACACCGCCTGTCTTCTCACACCCCTGCTCTCTACCACAAACATCTTACCTGCCTGTCACCTCAGGCTGGCTGTGTGTGAGGAACTCAGAGACCACAGGAAGTGGGTCTCCTGCACAGAGAGGGAGGGGCAGCTGTCCACCTGCCTCAGATGTGGCCTGTGACAGCACTGCTCAAGCCCCGTGCAGCCAGCCTTTGACTGGACAGGAAGTGGACCTCTTGGGGTATCTGCTTCCTCATCTGTGAAATGGGGTGGTGGTAGTGATGACTCCCTAGGATATTTTGAAAAAGAAATAAGATATTGTAGGAAAAGGGCTCATCCTAGACCTTGGCACACAGTAAGTACTCAAAATAAAAGTATACACTTAGGTGTAATTTAGAGAGGACATGTTGATCAGAGATCTTCGCTATTTTTATATTGGGCTCAACCCTTGATACTTTTATTAACTTTTTTAAAACATAGGATTCAACATTTGACAATTATGAAGTGTACAGTTCAGTGGCATTGTATACATTGGAGAGTTGTTACAACCATCATCACTATCTAATTCCAGAATTTTAATCACCCCGAAAAGAAGCATCATACCCACCACCAGTCGCTCACCATTCCCCCTCCCCTCAGCCCTTGGTAATCATGAACCTGCTTTGCATCTCTGTGCATTTGCCTATTCTGGATATTTCATATAAAGATAATCAGACAATATGTGACCTTCTGCATCTGGCTACTTTCACTGAGTACAATGTTTGCAAGATTCATCTATGTTGTAGCATGAATCAGTACTTCACTCCTTTTTATGGCCAGATGATATTCTATGGTATGGACATACCACAGCTCATTTATCTAGTTATCTATTGATCTGCATTTGGGTTGTTTCATTAACCTTTTAAACATATTTTTATTAGTAGACTTTCACTGAAATTTGAAAACAAGCAAAAAGCATGCAAACCCTAAGTTGGTTGAATTCTCAAAGTGAACCCACTCACATAACAGCACCTAGGTCAAGAAACAGAACATCAGCAGCTCCCAGAGCCCCCGCCCAGGGTTGTCCCCTAGGCACTGTCCACCCCCTGAGAGTAACCACTGATGGAACCTTCATCATGGAAGATCGATTCCTGAGAGTTGTACAGGTGAAATTAGACATTGTGTGCTTCTGTCACTCATTGCTGTTTATGCGACGTATCCATGGTGTTGCAGTAGTCTTAGCTGATTCACATCCATTGTGACATGGGACCCCGTCGTGTGAAGAGAATAAATTTATTCACTTACTGCTGATGGACACAGGCGTCGTTTCCAGGTCAGGGCTATCACCACTTGTACTGCTATGAACGTTCTTGTACATGTCTTTTGGTGAACAAAGGCACTTGTTCTGCTGAGTATGTGCCTGAGAATGAAACCGGAATCATTGGGAATGTGCGTACAGCTTTAGTAAATATTGCCAGTTCTACAAATCTCTATAATTAGAGACTAAATGTTTCTGAAAATTGCATTTGCACCACATCCTTGCCATCTATTACTTTTGTTTCTTATATAGCGTTGTTGGATATAATTCAGAGACCGTACAATTTCTTCATGAAAAGTGTATAATTCAATGGTGCTTACCATGTCTGTAGACTTTACAACCATCACCACAGTCAATTTTAGAACATTCTCATCACCCTAAAAAAAACCCTGGGTACTCTCTGGGTGTCACCCCAACCCCCCACCATTCCCTCCAGCCCCAGGCAACCGCTAGTGTGTTTTCTGTCTCCGTGGACTTAGATATTTCATGTAAATGGAATCATGTACTATTTGGTCTTTGGTAACTGGCTTCTTTCACTTAGCATGATGTTTTTAGGGTTCTCCCAATTTGTAGTACGTATCAGCCCTTCATTTCTGTGTGTGGATGGGCCACATTTTGTTCATCCATTCGTCAATGGATGGTCACTTGGGTTGTTTCCACCTTTAGGCTATTATGAATAAGCTATTATATGCAGTCTTACACAAATTTCTGTATGTTTTTACTTTTGTTAGGTATAATAAACCTTGGAGTGGACTGCTAGGTCATGTTGCTGCTATCAGTGGAAAGTGAGCTGTCATGGTGTCATGAGAATCTAGTGTCCCGGGCCTGCATGAGAGGATGGAGCCCTGTGGTGTGGTTTATTGATGATGCAAAATCAAGGGGAGCCCCCTACTGACTTCCCACTGTCTTGTCTCCATCCGTCTGCCATGGAAAATCAGGGCCAGAAACAGAGTCAGTGTCCAGAGATTCTGTGCCCTATCAAAGCACAGTGCACTCCAGCATCCAGCTAGCTTAGCACATGTTTCCAGCTGCAGTCCATTGCTATGCTGCAGAATTCAGGCTCCCTCCTGGAGCCTGTGTGTGGAAGCCCCTGGCCAGGGACTCTGTGGCTGCTAGGGCCACGTGGTTGTGGAGAGAGGACACACGAGTACATGGGGCGAGCGTGTTACCGTGTGGTCAAGACAGAGGACTTCTTTGTTCCTGTGGGATTGTATTAGCTTGGGCTTGGAAAGGACAAGTGAGTTCTCAAAAGAACCAATCAACCTCCCAAGCTTTCACAGGCTTTGGATGGGTTTACACTCCCTAGTTAGACTGTCAGGCCTCTATGGTCCAGCACCTCCCCCTGCACCACCCCAACAATCCTATACTGGAGGGGGAAGGGAAGAGTGTTAATCTCCTTGGTGGAGCACAAGGCTATGGTCCCCTGAAGTGCAAGAAACTGTAGCTTCCTGGCGATGCAAACCAGCTTATGGTCCCTAGGTTATTAAATTCAGTGTCTAGTGCCCTTTCCTCTTCTAAATGATTACCATATTTTGCCATGTATAGTGCACTTTTTGCCCAAATTTTTGAGGGAAAAGTAAGGACCTGCATTATACTCAGTATAATGATTATATGCCATGGGTACAATAATCACATGGACAATGGGCACACTAACGTGGGTACCCATTGTATGGAGCAAAATACAGTAGCTAAATACCAGTGCTAACAATATGGCAATTCTATGTTAAAGTGTTTGGGAAACTGCCAAACTTGTTTTACACAGAGGCTGCACTATTTTATATCCTCACCAGCAGTCATCTCCTCAACCAAAAAACATGCGCTCCACTAGCGCACTCTGGCTAGAGGCCAGCCTCAGGGAACTCAGCATCTTCTCACAGGAGGGGATGCTGGTGGGGAGAAGTGCCCACTGTAATGACATGACCAGCTCCGGGAAGGCCAGTGTCTTGGGAGTGTCCAGGATGCCCTTGGTGGCCCACCATACATGCAGTGGCCTCTGCAATGTCTAAAGGAGGTGTCTGGCCCAGAGATTTGCTGCCCATGACCTTGGCTCTTCCCCTGGAGCTGTCATGCTTCTCTGGTGGCAGGAGTCTCCTGGGAAGGACAATCAGTGCAAATTCCTCACACAGGATGGGGGCTGGGGAGCAGGGCAGGGCTTGATTAAATCTCATCATCTAGGGTATTTCACAGAGTCCTGGACAGAAACCTTATCCAGCTCCCTGCTCATGTTTTGCCTGATGGGGAAGGTTCTCAGTCACTCAGGGTACCAGAAAGTTCCCTTTGATGTGGAAAAATTCTGCAGAACAGAGGGAGGGGCTCCTGACTGCAAAGACCACAGAGGCTCCTGGGGGGAAGATGCCACGTGAACAAATACGGAGAGAGGTCCAAGCAGGCACTGGCCAGCAGGGACACCAGAGCTTCTGTGCAAACACATTGGATGTTTAAGGAAGTCCACATGGACATGTCAATTGGCACTGTCCAGTGCCCAGACAGGGGAGCCCCCGCTGCAGGGCTGCCTGCCTTCCTCTGCCTGAGCTGTGTTTCTTGCTGTAATGAGGCCTGGAAGTCCATGAGAACCTGTGCTTCGCTGAGTATCAGGGGCTTGAACTCCACCCTTGACTCCCCAGTGACCTTGGACAAGTCCTGGCCCATCCTGGGTCTCAGTTTGCCTATCAAAAGGAACATGGGGTCCACTTGACAATGTTCATGGCTCCCCCAGCTCTCTCAGGAAGCTGGGCTGGCTGCACAGTGGCCTTTGGACAGCAATCCTCTGAGTCTGTTTGCTGGGCCTGCGGCTCCCCCAGAGGAGGCCGGGTGGAATGTGTTTATACTCCTGAGCTGAGGAATGCCTGGTTCCTGGAGACCCACAGCCCTGGCTGGGTACCTGTTCACAGGGAAACGCCCAGCATCCGCAGAGCCTGTGGGCCCCCCAGTGGCAGGGAGGGAGAAGGGACAGCTTCCCCAGACAGTTCCATTTCTGCTGGCATGGGGATCCGCTCAGAGTGCTGAGGTTCTCTTCTTTCTTCATTTGCTCAAAACTTAGCTCAATGACCTACGCTCAGAGGGCATTTAATAAATGTTAGTTGAATGAATACATTTGTTCATTCATTTATTTAGCCAATGAAAAATGTTGAAACCTCATGGTCAGGAACTGCGGCTGTGAAGGCTAGCTCACTGAGTGCTCAACACAGAAGCCATGTGGGGCCAGGCCAGAGGCCCTCATGGTCTGGTTTGGTCTGCACAGCACCCTGGAGAGGTGAGTACTATCATCTCTCTTCGAGGAGGAGGGAATGCCAGGGCAGAGGGGCAGGGACCGACCCAGGACTGACTGCCCTCAGGGCCCCCTCTTTGCTCCACACTGCCCTGTGCCCTGGGGCAGCCCAGGAGCTAATCCTTACCTGCCCAAGTCAGGGTGGTGGTTTTGGTAACACTCGTGTTGTGGAAAAGCTGGGGAAGGGTCCACAGACAGCCATAGTGTCCCAAGAAACTCAAGAGGGAACTGTGGCCATCCGCACACTGGCTGGGATGGTCCCCATCACATAGGACTGTGTGAGGATGCCAGGCACGTAGCAGAGCTCGATTTAAAAAAGCCAGTTACCCTGTGCCTGCTGCGAACCCACTAACTTCACAGATGGAATGGGAATAAAGGGTCAGTTCTTGGGCTGGTGATACTGTGATATTATGATGGTGAGGATGGCGATGATGCCACCCACCATCGGAGGCCACACATCCCAACAGCACCAGGGTGCCAATCTGTGTAGCTCTTAATGTAGGGACTTGAGAGAGTCATTTGAAACGCAAACCCATTGCAGCCTCTTCTACCTTCTAAAAATGGTGGACGGCTGCACGAATGTCCCATGGCTGCTGCAACAAATGACCATGAACTTAGTGGCTTAAACAACATATTTATTTTCTAACAGCTCTGGGGATTGGAAGTCCAATAGGACCCTGAGGTACTGAAACCAGGGGCTGCAGGGCTGTTTCCTCCAGGAGGCTCCAGGGGAGAACCCATTTCCTCCTCTTTTCTGGCTTCTCAAGTCACCGCAGGCCTTGGAGCCATGGCCCCACATCACAGCATGTCACCCCTCCCCATGTCCTGCGGCACATCACTGTCTTCCCCTCCTGTGGATCTCTGTCTGCCTCCCTTTTACAAGGCCCACCCCAATAATCTAGGATCCCCCACCATCTCAAGATCCTTAGCCATGCCTGCAAACTCCATTTGTCATGTCAGGTCACATATCTGCAGAGGACAAACTCCATTTGCCATGTCAGGTCACGTATCTGCAGAGGACAGATGTCTTGCAGGGCCATTACTCAGCCCACCACAGTGACATAATGAACCTGGGGGAATGCTTCTCTACACTACTCCCTGCCACTTACCAACACTGGAGGTGGCCAGAGAAGGATTCAGAAACACAGATCACAGCCTTTTCATCCTGCTGTGGAACCCAGCTTGGGGAACTTGTCCCTGTGTTGCTCAGGGATCCAGACATGACCCTACGATGAGACCCTGGGAAAGTGGGGACAGTGGTGTCTGCAGATCCCACCAGCAGGAGCCTTATGGGCACCCGGTTTACTGCCCCTTCTTCCTCTAACTCATCTGTCCCCAGATGAGCATCCTGCACAGATGCAGCCACCATCCTTGTCCCAGGGCCTGCTATGGCGAATTCCTGAGACTCTGAATTGCTTTTGTAAACTGGGGCAGCGGCCACCTCTCTGCACAACAAGAGGCTCAAGTGTACAGAGTCAGGGAGAGCTGAGTGGGTGCTGCTGGCTCTCCTTTCATGAAGGCCCCTGTCCTGATAGGGAGGTAATAACTTGCTTCTTAGCACCAACCCAGATTGGCTCAGGCCAATTTCATAGCCAAGAACATCCAAGAACAACCCACTGCTTAGTGGCCCTCAGATTGTGTCCTGTCACACTGTGGAAAATCTGCGGCACCCATGGTGTCGTAAGGCCTCACAGGGGGTGGGCAGGGCCTCCTACTCAACAAGTGAGTGCCCAGTGGCCAAGGCTACGCCCCTGGGGAAATAGAGCTGGGAGGTGAGCCAGGCTTCCTGGCCTCCGAGCCAAAGGCAGCACGGTTCCATTTGTCCTCTGAGTTACATTCTTGTCCTGGTCGTGGTCGTTTCTTCTTGGAGCGATGTTATTTTATGTTTGCGAAAGGACTGCCAAGCCACTTGGTGAGAGTCCTGTTCAACCTGGGGCATCCTGATCACTAAAAACCAGCAGTGGTGGTGGACAGAGCAGCCTCCACAGAAGGAAGGTGGACCAGGCAGGGTGAGGACAGCCAGAGAAGCCTGGATCCAGATCGTTTCCCAGGCTGAGACCCACAGTGGGGGCATGATGACACGAAATGACACATGCTTTCTTAAGGCCACATCAATTGCTCAGTTCAACGTTCACATGCTCTGCACTCTGAAATCTCTCTCTCTGGAGTTTTGCTACCTGACCCATAGAACCATGGCAGTTCTCACAGTGGCCGCCAAGGCCTCCGACCTCTGACCCCCTGCCTTCCACTGCCCAGGTCCACTGCAGTCTGACTCCAGAGCTCCACCTTGCTTCTGGTTAAAGACAGCCCTAGGCTTGGCCTGAGCCCCTCCTCCTGGTGCCCATCGCTTCCCCTTCCAGGAAGAAACCTCCGAGAAGACAGGTGCTGCAGCTGGAAGGCCCCATCCTGGATCACTGTGGTTGTCTCTACCTGCTACCACTTCCAAGCTGCCACCATCACCAGGGAAAAGCAAAAAACTATGCTGCTTGGTTGATGCCCCTTGGCCAGCACACCCAAGCACTGGTAGACTGCCCAATGCAGTGGGCACTGCCTCCCCTGGGGACCGAGCTGAAAGTTTCTGGACAGAGGTTGTCACAGTGACCAGGAGCCCTGACCACACTTGGAGGGTGCCAGGCACAGATCGTGGCCACGACACCTGAGCAGCATCCTTTATCCACCTGTTTTAGGATACCCTGTGGGATGGTCATGCAGGTAGAGACCCTGATATAACTGCGTGTTTCTGGAACCAAACTCTTTTGAACAGACAGACAAGAAGTATGGTTTTGCCTGTGTATAGTCTGCACTGTTGCAAGGCGTGCAGCTTTAAAAAAAATGTATTCAATATAGGCAATATCCAGAATGTTCTGAAGAAGAAAGAAAAGCTAAGAGTTCTTAGAGTTAAAAATATGTTTCAGAAGAATCAGTTCTGCATTCTTAGCCTCTAAATTGGTCCGTTAGCTATCAGGTGGTCTAGATGCACAAACATTTTTCCTTAGCCCTTCAGACGGTAGTCAGAGGTTGATCTGAGGCTGGATGTATACGTCCTATGTGAGCAAGCATTGAAGCAGACATTTATGTCAATCAAGATTTTCTGCCCAATGGGCCTTTCAGTCCCCAGAGAAGGTGTGAGCCTATCGGCTAAGCCTTTGAACCGCTTTCTCCTCTGTAGTGTGAGCAAAATCAAGAGGCAACCCACAAAGACCAGGCATGCAACTATTTTGCAAATGGTGGGGACACTATATTGTGTCATAGTCCGAACTTTGTGAAGAGGTTTTTCACCATTTGGAAAGCCATGTGACTGGTAGGTGGGTCCCACTCTCCTCACCTGGACCAGATGCCACCTGTCACCATCACTCTTATGTGAGCCTGCGCACCACATGAGCTGTTGGCAGGTGCATTTCCTCTCCCTAGGGAGGTATGGATGAGCATCGCCACATTGAAAAACATGGGATTTTATGTTTATTCCTTTTAGATCTGCTGCACATTACAGCGGGCACTCTGTGGAGTTGTGTGGGTTTCTACACATTTTGTTTCAGGGTGACAACAGGGGTGTGAAAGTATTTGCTGTGAAGAGGGCACTGGTCTGTTGGATCAGGCATCTTTGTTTGACTGGACTTACCCTAGTGGTAGTTCCAATGCTTTTCCCCTTAGCTCTGTCACTTGCTCTTCTTAAAAAGAAAAACAAAACTGTAATGAGGTATAATTGATATACAAAATCCTGCACATATTTCATGTACATAGTTTGATGAGTTTGGACATATGCATACACCACAAAGTCACCAACATCAAGTAACAAAATGTCGCCAGCACCCCAAACGTTTCTTCATGCCCCTTTCTTGCTGCTTTTGAGTTCTTGGTTTTTGGTGGTAAGAACACTTAAAATGAGTTCTACAGTCTCAACAAATGTTCAAGTGTACAGTCCTGTTAACTGTAGATACTATGTCATACAGCAGATCTCTACACTGATGGTCCAATGCTTTTTAAAGTTATTTTTAATCTCTTATTATAGACTATTTCAAACATATACAAAAGAGCATAATTAACCCCATGTAGCCATGTCCCAGCTTCAACTCAACATTTTGCCATTTTGCCAATCCTGTTTCTACTACTTTCCACTCCTTTTCTTGCCCCCAAATTTTAAAGCAAGTTCCAGACTTTGTTATTTGCATGTATTTTATTTTTAAAGCATATTTTACTGATTATGCTATTACAGTTGTCCCATTTTTTTCTCCCCTTTATTCCCCTCTGCCCGGCACCCACCTCCCACTAGCATTACCCCCCTTAGCTCATGTCCATGGGTCAAACCTATGAGTTCTTTGCCTTCTCCATTTCCCATACTATTCTTAACCTTCCCCTTTCTATTTTCTACCTACCATTTATGCTTCTTATTCCTTCTACCTCTTCCCCCCTTCTCCCCCTCCCCAACCCCTTGATAACCCTCCATGTGATCTCCATTTCTGTGATTCTGTTCCTGTCCTAGTTGTTTGCTTAGTTCATTTTTGTTTTTGTTTTTTTTTCAGGTTCAGTTGTTGATAGTTGTGAGTTTGTTATCATTTACTGTTCTTATTTTTGATCTTCTTCTTTCTCTTAGATAAGTCCCTTTAACATTTCATACAATAAGGGCTTAGTGATGATGAACCCCTTTAACTTGATCTTATTTGGGAAGCACTTTATCTGCCCTCCCATTCTAAATGATAGCTTTGCTGGATAGAGTAATCTTGGATGTAGGTCCTTGCCTTTCATGACTTTGAATACTTCCTTCCAGCCCCTTCTTGCCTGCAAGGTTTCTTTTGAGAAATCAGCTAATAATCTTAGGGGAATTCCTTTGAGGTAGCTGTCTCCCTTTCTCTTGCTGCTTTGAAGATTCTCTCCTTATCTTTAATCTTGGGTGCCTTGGTGTATACTTCCTTGGGTCCAACTTCTTTGGGACTCTCTGAGCTTCCTAGGCTTCCTGGAAGTTGATTTCCTTTGCCAGGTTGGGGAAGTTCTCCTTCATTATTTGTTCAAATAAGTTTTCAATTTCTTGGTCTTCCTCTTCTCCTTCTGGCACCCCTATGATTCAGATGTTGGAATGCTTAAAGTTCCCCCAGAGGTTCCTAAGCCCCCCTCATTTTTTTCAGTTCTTGTTTCTTCATTCTGTTCTGATTGAATGTTTCTTCCTTCTGCTCCAAATCATTAGTTTGAGTCCCAGGTTCCTTCCCTTCACCATTGTTTCCCTGTATATTTTTCTTTATTTCACTTTGCATAGCCTCCACTTCCTCTATTTTGCAACCATACTCAACTATTTCTGTGAGCATCCTGATTACCAGTGTTTTGAACTCTGCATCTCGTAGGTTGGCTATCTCCTCATTGCTTAGCTCTTTTTCTGGAGTTTTGATCTGTTCTTTCATTTGGGCCATATTTCTTTTCTTGGCACACCTGTTATGTTGTAAGGGGCAGAGCCTTAGGTATTCCCCAGGGGAGGGCAACCCAGGTCACTGTGTTGTGGCACTGTATGTGGGGGAGGGGTCTGAGAGGGAACAATACTGCTTGCTCAGCTCTCAGCCCACTTTCAGTCACTTCCCTCTCTACCCACAAGCAAATTGGGCCCTTTGGGTTCTATTTCCTAAGTGGGTGGGCTTGTGTATGTTCTAGGGCCCTGTGGGTCTTTCCAACAAACTCTCCTGTGAGGCTGAGAGTTTCTCTCACCACTGCACCCCCCACAGGTTTTTATAGCCAGAGGTTTTGAGGCTTTCTTTTCCCCACACTGGAACCCTGGGTTGTGCAGTCTATCTCACTCCCCAGTTGTTCCTCCTGGTCTGCATACAATTTTGGGACTGCTCAGTCCGCCAGCTGCCACCTTGCTGCATGTCCTCTCCTCCCCAGCTGCCTGTGTCTGTCCCTTCTACCAGTATGAATGAATGTTTCTTCTTTAACTTCTTGGCTGTTGGACTTCCATACAGTTTGATTTTCTGGCTGTTCCAGTTATTTTTTATTTTTAAATTTATTGTTGTCCTTCTTTTGGTTGTGCAAGTGTTACAGAGCAAAACAGTGGGTTCTCGAGACTGGCAAAACACTTCCAAAGTCTCACTTTCTCGAACTTGAGGGGTCAGTCTTCCACGGGCAATTAAGATCCCGGACGAGCCCCCAAAACTGTTACTGAGCAACAGAAAGGGTCCGTTATTGTCCGCCGCCTTATGGAAAGATGTCTCTCAAAGCCAGAGATTTGTGAAAAGGAATGGAAATATTTATTAATGTTATACAGAGTCAAAGTAGCAACCTAATGTCTCCATTAATATATCAAAGTCCTTCAGAATACCCACAGAAGCCCACAGTGCCTCCTATCTCCCTCTGCCCTAAGTCAGGGTACCGTACTTGCAAGGAAGAGAAGCAAACGTCTGGGATCCAGGCTCTTGACACCGTCAGCTGTGTTGTTGTCCAGGCAGGATCTCTGGTTAATCTGAAGCCATGTGACACCTTCTCATGGCCCACTGGCAAGAGTTCTTTCACCCTTCTTCTAGGCAGTCTCTCTTGCTCCCAGGCCACGCAGCCAAAGGAAGCACCCCAAAGCCGCGTGGTCCTTCTTCTACCAACGCTGTGGGGAAGGGGTCCCCACTGTGGCAAAGCCTCGTGGCTCTCCCTCTTCACCAAAGCTGCAGGGGTCTGCACTCTGGTGAAACCACGTGGAATCTCTCCCTCTGGCAAAGCTGCAAGAGGG
>PVKU01014610.1:0-22203 GCA_004027475.1 Anoura caudifer | reverse complement strand
GAGCTTCCTGGACTTCCTGGAAGACTATTTCCTTTGCCAGATTGGGGAAGTTCTCCTTTATTATTTGTTCAAATAAGTTTTCCACTGGTTGCTCTTCTTCTTCCCCTTCTGGTACCCCTATAATTCGGATGTTGGGACGTTTAAAGATGTCCTGGAGGTTCCTAAGCCTCTCCTCATTTTTTTGAATTCTTGTTTCTTCATTCTTTTCTGTTTGGTTGTTTCTTCCTTCTGGTCCACTCCATTATTCAAGTTCCAGTTTTCCTCCCATCACTATTGGTTCCCTGTGCATTTTTCTTCGTTTCACTTATTGTAGCCTTCATTTGTTCATCTAATCTGCGACCAAAATCAACCAATTCTGTGAGCTTCCTGATCACCAATGCTTTGAACTGTGCATCTGATAGGTTAGCTACCAGTGCTTTGAGCTGTGTATCTGATAGGTTGGCTGCCTCTTAGTCACTTAGATGAATTAGCTCTGGAGGCCCAATCTGTTCTCCCTTTTGAGCCATCCTTGGTTTTGGGTTTTTTTTTTTTTTTTGGTCTGGTCATGGCTATTACGTATGAGGGCGGAGCCTTAGGTGTTCACCAGGGTAGAGCAACCCAGTTGCTGGGTTGTGATGCTGAATGTGGGGGCGGGGTCTGAGAGGGAACAATGGCGCTTGTTCCGCTCTCTCTCGGACTCCAGTCCCTTCCACCACTTTCCTCAAGCAAATTGAGCCCTTCTGGCACCGATTTCTATGTGGGCCAGCTTGTGCATGTACTAGGACCCTGTGGATCTCTGCAGAGAACTCTCCTGTGAGGCTGGGATTCTCTCCCGGCACCCCAACTCCCACAAGTGTTCTAAATTTGTACTTTTTAGGCTTTATTTCCTGGCGCTGGGGCTCTGTGCTGCACAGTCTGTCTTGCTGCCTGTATTTGCCTGGTTTATCTGAGTGTGAATGAGTGACTGTGGTCAGCCACCTTGTGCAACTCGCTTGGTCGCCTCCTTGCCTCCTGGCACTCAATAACCCAGACTGTGAGCCTGGGACCACCAGCTACCACTTCTTCCCACAGCAACCCTTCTCTGCCAGCTGCTGACTCCGCCTCTCTTACTGGTCTGGGTGAATTGTTGTTGGACTTCCAGACAATTCAATCCTCTATCTGTTCTGGTTGGCTTTTTTTTGGTTCTATATTTGTGTAGTCCTTAATCTTGGTTGTGAGAGGAGGCACAGTGTGTCCACCTATGGCTCCATCTTGGCCGGAAGTTTATTTTTTATTTTATTTTATTTATTTATTTTTAAATTATATTTTATTGATTATGCTATTACAGTTTTCACATTTCTCCCCCATCATTCCCCTCTACCCTTCACACCCCCTGCCACCCACATTCCTGCCTTTAGTTCATGTCCATGTGTCAAAGGTTCTTTAGCTTCTATTTTTCCCACACTATTCTTACCCTCCCCTGTTTATTTTCTACCCACTGTCAATGCTGCTTATTCTCTGTATCTTTTCTCCCTCTCTCCTCCCCCCACTCCCCTGTTGCAGACCCTCCATGTGATCTCCATTTCTATGAGATCCTGCTCCTGGTCTAGGTGTTTGCTTAGTTTGCTTTTGTTTTAGGTGTGGTTGTTAATATCTGTGAGTTTGCTGTCTTTTTACCATCCTATTTTTTATCTTCTTTTTCTGAGCTAAGTCCCTTTAACATTTCATATAATAATGGCTTGGTGAGTATGAACTCCTTGAACTTGACCTTATCTGAGAAGCACTTTATCTTCCCTTCCATTCTAAATGACAGCTTTGCTGGCTAGAGCAATCTTGGATGTTGGTCCTTGACTCTCATGACTTGGAATACTTCTTTCCAGCCCCTTCTTGCCTGGAAGGTCTCTTTTGAGAAATCAGCTGACCACCTGATGGGAACTCCTTAGTAGGTGATTGTGCCCTTATCCCTTGCTGTTTCTAGAATTCTCTCCTTCATTTGAATCTTGGCTAATGTAATTATGATGTACCTTGGTGTGTTCCTCCTTGGGTCCACTTTCTGTTGGATTCTCTAAGCTTCCTGGACTTCCTAGAAGTCTATTTACTTTGCCAGATTGAGGAAGTTCTCCTTTATTATTTGTTCAAATAGTTTTCCACTTGTTGTTCTTCTTCTTCCCCTTCTGGTACACCTATAATTCAGATGTTGGGATGTTTAAAGATGTCCTGGAGCCCTGGCTGGTGTAGCTCAGTTTATTGAGGGTGGGCCTGTGAACCAAGGGATCGCGGTTCGATTCCAAGTCAGGGCACATGCCTGGGTTGCGAGCCAGTTCCTGGCAGGGGACACACGAGAGGCCACCATACATTGATGTTTCTGTCCCTCTCTCCTTCCCTTCCCCTCTAAAGATAAATAAATAAAATATTTTAGAAAACAAAACAAAACAAAAAACTATAAAAAAAAAGATGTCCTAGAGGTTCCTAAGCCTCTCCTCATTTTTTTGAATTCTTGTTTCTTCATTCTTTTCTGTTTGGTTGTTTCTTTCTTCCTGGTCCACTCCATTGATTTTAGTCCCAGTTTTCCTCCCATCACTATTGGTTCCCTGTGGGTTTTTCTTCAATTCACTTATTATAGCCTGCATTTGTTCCTCTAATTTGCAACCAAAATCAACCAATTCTGTGAGCTTCCTAATCACCAGAGTTTTTGACTGTGCTTCTGATGGGTTGGCTACCAGTGCTATGAGCTCTGCATCTAATAGGTTGACCACCTCCTAGTCGCTCAGATGAAGTAGCTCTGAGGCCCAGGTCTATTCTCCCTTTTGAGCCATCCTTGTGTTTTCTTTGTTTTTGTTTTTTGTTTTTGTTTTTGTCTGGTTGTAGCTATTACGTACTGAGGGCGGAGCCTTAGGCGTTCACCAGGGCCAGGCAGCCCAGTGGCTGGTTTGTGATGCTGGATGTGGGGGCGAGGTCTGAGAAGGAACTATGGCACTTGCTCTGCGTTATCTCACAGATTCCAGTCCCTTCAGCCACTTTCCCCTAACAAATTGGGCCCTTCTGGTGCTGATTTCTGTGTGGGTGGGCCTGCGCACACTCTAGGACCCCATGGGTCTCCCAACAAACTCTCCTGTGAGGCTGGTTGGGTGGAAGTTTAATCTCTCTCTCTCTCTCTCTCTCTCTCTTTTAGATTTTAAGTATTTTTTAATTGATTATGCTATTACAGTTTTCCCAATTTTTCCCCCTTTATTCCCCCTCCATCTTCCCCCTCAACCTCTCAACATTCTCCCTGCCCCTTAGTTCATGTCCATGTGTTGTACATATAAATTCTTTGAGTTCTCTGTTTCTTATACCATTTTTTTTATCTTTTCCCGTTTATTTTATGTTAACTAATTATACTCCTTCTTCCCTGTACCTTTTTCCCCCAATCCTCTCTTCCCCCTCCCCATGAAAATTCCTCTGTGTGATGTCCATTTCTCTGATTCTGTTCCCAATCTGGTTGTTTGCTCAGTTTTTGTTTTCGTTGTTTTTCTTTTCTTTTAGGTTCGTTTGTTAATAGTTGTGAGTATGTTGTCATTTTACTGTTTATATCTTTGATCTTCTTTTTCTTAGTTAGATAAGTCTGTTTAATGTTTTATATAATAAGGGCTTGATGATGATGAACTCCTTTAACTTGACCTTATCTGGGAAGCACTTTATTTGCCCTTTCATTTTAAATGAAAGCTTTGCTGGATAGAGCAATCTTGGATGTAGGTCCTTGCCTTTCATGACTTCAAATATTTCTTTTCACACCCTTCTTGCTTGCAAGGTTTCTTTTGAGAAATAATGGACACTCCTTGGTAAGTAACTGTCTCCTTTCTCCTTGCTTCTTTTAGGATTTTCTCTTTGTCTTTAATTTGGGTAACTTAATGATGATGTGCCTTCCTGTGTTCCTCTTTGGGTCCAACTTCTTTGGGACCCTCTGGGCTTCCTGGACTTCCTGGAAGTCTATTTCCTTCACCAGGTTGGGGAAGTTTTCCTTCATTATTTGTTCAGATAAGTTTTCAATTTCTTGCTGTTGTTTTTCTCCTTCTGGCACCCCTATAGTTCAGATATTGGAACGTTTCAGGTTGTCCCAGAGGTTTGTAAGACTCTTTTCACTTTTTTGGATTATTGTTTCTTCCTTTTCTTCTGGATGGATGTTTATTTTATCCTTTTGTTCCAAATCATTGCTTTGAGTCCTGTTTTCTTTCCTGTCATTGTTGGTTCCCTGAATATTTTGTTTTATTTCACTTTGGGTATCCTTCATTTGTTTTTTCATTTTTCAACCAAGCTCAATCAGATTTGTGAGCATTTTAATTACCAGGGTTTTAAATTCCCCATCAGATAGGTTAGTGTCTCCTCCTAGCTTAGTTCTCTTTCTGGGCTTTGCTCTGTTCTTTCATTTGGGCCATATTTCTTTGTCTTGGTGCAGCTGATAGGTTATAAGGGGGCAGGGCCTTAGGTATTCACCCAGGCAGGGCAACCCTCCTCACTGTGGCTGCTGAGCTGCTTATGGGGCGGGGGCAGAGAGGAATGGTGTAACTCATCTGCTTCTCTCTAGCCCACTTTCCAATGAACTCTGTCATGTGAGCCTGGTAGTTTCTCCCACCACAGCAACCCCAGCCATAAGCCCACAGTCAGCTCTGAGTCTCAGTTTTCCCCTTAAGTCAGCCTTTCCCATGCAGCTCTCCAAGCTCCACAGTCAGCCCCCTGCCCCCATGGTCTACTGCATAGCCCAGTTTTTCTGAGTTGGCTCACGCAGTCCGCCACCTTATCAATCTGGTTATTCTGGTTGATTTTTTCTTTAATTCTGTGGTTGTTGGAGTTCCATGCAGTTTGATTTTCTGGTGTGTTTGGTTGTTTATTGATTTTTAGATTGGTTGTTATCTTCCTTTTGGTTGTGTGAGGAAGTGAAGGGTTTCTACCCACACGTCTATCTTTGCTGGAACATCTATGTTCTTTGTCTTTCTGAGAGTGAATCCAATCTGAGTTTTAGTCACGGTGACAGAAATTAAGATTGCCTTAAAGACCCAATCACTTTTTTGTTATTCTCTGATTTTGGGTGAGTGGGGGGGATTTCAATTCTACCTCCATAATCTGATGTTTCATTATTAAAGAGTGGTATTTTCACCCTGCCTGGTGTGGCTCAGTAGACTGAATGCTTGCTATGTGAACCAAAGTGTTGATGGTTCAATTCCCAGTGAGGGCACATGCCTGGGTTGCAGGCCCAGTCCCCAGTTGAGGGCAGGAAAGAGCAACTGCACACTAATGTTTCTCTCCTTCTCTTTCTCCCTTCCTTCCCTGTCTCTAAAATAAATAAATAAATGTTTTAAAAAGAGTGGTAATTTACAAGTCTTTTAAAAAGCAGTAATGTGTTAATCATTTTTGGTGTCTTTCTGATGCATTAAAGATGAAGATTCACGATGTTTTGGTTCAGTGACCACAACTGGATGAAATGATAGCAAAATATTCACAACTTTTCCTGAATGGTAGTCAACAATATTTAAACACCCACTATGTCCCAGTCACACTTTTAGGTGCTAGGGATCAAGTTGTAAGTAGACAGATCCCAAGCATAAGAAGTTTCATTTTAGTGGAAGGAGAGGCAAAGAAATAAAGTCATTTCAAGCAGGAACCAGTGGTGGGGTAAATAATATGGGGTGGTGTGATAGAAGTGTCTGGGGGACTACATTAGATTAGGTGTTCAGGCAAAGGCTCTCTGAGGAGGGAATTGAGAATTAAATAACAAGAGCTGAGGCAAGAACATTCTAGGCAGAGGGCAGAGCTAGTGCTAAGGCCCTAGGGCAGCAATAAACTTGTTCAGAAACAAATCACGGAAAATAGCATGCGTATGTAATGAAGTTACTGATTACATTACATATGCTTAAGATGACAGTACTAATAGTAGAAATCCTAGTCTTTAGGAGGCGAATTAAATTCAAAGCATCCCAGAGTGGTGCTGGTGATTACAATGTGACTGCAAGAATAAGCAAAGCCGATTGACAGAGGCCCAGATGTTACAGAGTGAGTGAGCATAATTCCTGAATTAATTCCAATTGTTCTTGGCCTAGCCTCCAAGCCAACATAAGAACACCATCCAAATTAACTCAAAGCACAGAATATTTTTTATGGTTTGAACATTAGGAAGAAGGCAGTCTATAGTTTTACCATTATAAAAACCAATGGCTTTTAATGACTCCCTCCTCTCCTTTTTAAAGCCCTGAGTTGCAAAAATATTTCTTTTTTTAAAAGATTTTATTTATTTATTTTTAGAGAGATGGGAAAGGAGGGAGAAAGAGAGGGAGAGAAACATTGATGTGTGAGAGACACATTGACTGGTTACCTCTCATACACCCTAAACCAGGAACCTGGCCCACAACCCAGGCATGTGCCCTGACCGGGAATTGAACCAGCAACCCTTTGGTTCACAGGCCGGTGCTCAATCCACTGAGCCACACCCGCAAAAATATTTCATAAAATATCTTCTAATTCTCTCACAGTATTGGTCAGTAAATATTCATATTTGTCAGTAAGAAAAATAGGTCTTAAGTTTCCATTCCTCTCCCAATTTAATTTTTAGATTAGTTTGGAGTGAAGTTTGCATTTTATGAAGTTCTCATTTTACTAGGTGGTTTAATACCTAGTTTAAATGCCTTTTACAGGTAGTTTAAAGGCTTTTGCTAACAAATTGTCAAGAGGTAGATTTAAAATGATAAGGACTATCGATGCTCAAAGTTTAGAAAACTAAAGAGAAATGAGGGGATTGCACAGGGGCCAAAAAAGAGAAAGTGCAAAACTTCCTAAGTTATAAGTTTGCACTTATAACTTGCACTAAGTTATAAAATAAGCCACAGAGTCGTGCACAGGGTAGGAAATGGAGTCAAGAACATAGCAATAACTATATTCCGTGACAGTTACCAGATTTATTGTGGTGATCACTTGCAAGGTATATTAATGTTGAATCACCTAAAACTAACATAATACTGTATATCAGTTATGATTAAAAATACATAAATAAAAATAAAATAAATGAAAAGAGATGCTCTTTTCTGTAGCTTTCCTCTTAAATAGGTAATGATTCTCTAGAAAAGCAATTTAAGCTAATACTTTGAAGTACTGAGTAGAAGACATGGGGCTAAATCCTTGTGTGAAAATTTGGAGTGTCTCTTTCCTTTTTTCCTTACACTCATCTTGTTTCAACAGAAGTTTAATGTGAAAAGAAATCACTTCATTAAGAACTGTAGACCTTTGGCTACAATTTAGCAACCAGGGGGCCCTTATTGTCTGGTCTAGAAGTCAGCCTAGGAGGTGACTTAAAGGTCAGGCAGGAAATGCCCAGGGAGCTTATTTCTGTGCGGGGTGGGATTTGCATGGAACCAACTCCTCAGAGATGAAAATTAACTGCAGAGTACTACCTATTTTTGATTTATCTATTTATATTTTTTAGTGAATGTATTGGGGTGACAGTGGTTAGTAAAATTATATAGGTTTCAGGGGGAGTACTACCTATTCTTCTACCACAATTAAGTTTGAAGAAAAGGCCTTTTATGAATGTTTGATAACTTGAAAAGCTGGGGGCTGACAGGAGAGTTGAGTTCAACCTAGATTTTCTATTCAAAGGGCATTAGGAACTTTAGAATCACTTTTGAAGGAACACTGGGTTTTGTAACTTGTTCAGGGTTGTTCTACTTGACAGCCTGCAGCCTAGTAGAAAGAGCAGTTAACCCTTAACATTAGAAGCCAGTGTGTCTATCTTCACGGTTGGCCTGACTCTTTTCTCAGTGTGATCAGTTTGAAAATCCCCGGGGAGAGAAGCACTTTTTGCTAGTGACCTTGAGAAAGGAAATCAAGGTAAGACCCTGGGAACTGCTATGAGGGGAAATAAAGAAAAAATGGTTCAGGGGTAATCAGCTGAGCGTGAAAAACAGCTGCTGGTCACCCACTGACACTTTAGGTTGGTGGTTTCCACCTATTGCAAGATAAGGGGCTTCCAAAGTGCTGATGTCATGGCTGTGTTGCTGGCCAGGGGCCTAGCCCTGAGCAGGTCTGTCTAGGGCCAGCTGTAGTGTGTGGGTTCTTGACTTGGTGTAAGTAAGATTTTACAACATGAGTCTAGGTGACTATGAGGATCCATTTGTTAAAGCTGGGGGTGGTAAAACAAGGAAGGGCTTAGCACAGAAGAGGCAAGAGGATAGTCTAGGCTGGGCTGCCATAGCTCACTGGGAAGTCAGAGAAAAGGGGGCTTTGGGGGTGGGTTCAGGGGATCAGCCTGGGACAAGCTGCCAGCTGCCCATTGCCTTAGTGTTTAGGGGACACATGCCTGTGAAGAAGGAAGTAGGGGAAGAAGAAGGAAAAGGGAGTGGATAGGGCTGCTTCCCGGAGGGAGAGCAGGTGTGCACAGGGGCCTTTGTCTTGAGGCTTTTGTTTTTCTCTCTCTTGCAGGTGGGGCATTTTAGGAGAGGTCTCAGGGGAGGGTTTCAGTAGAATATTCATCCGTTCTCTAGGAATGCCTTTTCAGAGTAGTAATCTCCATTGATTGGTCAGTGACAAGTTATTTGTCATTACAGTTGGTTCTGGCCACGCCCACCTGGGTTTGCTGTTTTTCTGGGCCTGGAGCTGAAATACAACAGAGGCCTAGATGTTATTATATCCTAGATGTTATCTCCTGCATGGAAAGGCCAGGGAAGGAGAAGTTACCCTGGGGCTAAGGTCTTCTTTTCCCAGTTTTGCCTCCTGCCAGGCACTGGGGGCCTTCCGGCCCTGGTGACCGTCTGCACCTGGCTGTAAATTGTGTGTCTATTGTATCCAGCTATCTTCTCAGTTTCCCTATTCCCCTTATCCACTTGCCAAGGAATTTCCCTAGCTTCTTACCATCCTGTCTCGGTTGCCCTCCAGACCAATTCCACCAGCCTCCCTGGGATGAAACAGGCATCACTATTTTTAATAGCTCTCATGGTGATTCCAAAATGCAGTCAATGTCCAGACTCCCTACCTTAGGAAGCACTTCTCAAACTTTAATGTGCTCATGAATCTCCTGGACAGCTTATTAAAATGCAAATGATGGCCCCAGAATAAAATGCAAATTATGATCCTGTATGTCCGGGGCAGGGCCTGAGGTTCTGCATTTTCAATCCAGCACCCAGAACTTACCATTGTTGGGGGGCAGGTGTTGAGGGGACCCATGGTGAACAACCACAAGCTCTTGAATATTAAGTCCTGGGTACCTGTTGATTCTGCACAATAATTTCACTGCTACCATTAAGCTAGTGCTCAAAATTTGAGTGCCAGACATTTTAAAATATAAATCTTGAAAACTCCATTAAATTTAGAGTAAAATCTAAACATGTGTGACTATGGCTGACAAAGCTTTTAATGTGGCAGGGCCCTCAGCCTACTTCTCTGAGGATAGGGACCCCCACCACTCTCCTCTGGTTTAGCCTGCTCCAGGGTCCCGTTACTCTCACTGCTTATCAGATGTGCTAGACCTGCCCTCCCTCCAAGGCCTTCCTACCTGCTCTGCCTTCTGCTTAGAGTGTTTCCCCCTCCATAGCCTCATGGCTGGCTCACTCTTCCCTGATCACCCTTTCTAAGTAAGCCACCTTCCCTCCACCTCTGTATCTCATAACCATTTCCCCACATAGGACTGGTTGCCATTGTCTATATGTTTGCCATGGCTTTTCTGTCTACTTCCAGAAGAATATTAGCTTTCAGAGAAAGCCTTTTTTTCTCTCTAGGTTACTCCTCACCCTGTCCCACTAGCCCTTAGAAAGAGTCTGACATATAGAAGAATATATACGCACAAAATGAGTGGGAGTGAATGGTAGGAGTGTCCGTGAGGTGTATATATGGAGCAAGAGAGAGAGAAGCACAGTAAATTTTCAGTAAATACAAGTTGTTACTTAAGAGTTTCTTAACAATCTGGGTTTCTCTAAGGGTGCCGATGAGTGTAGAAGTGTGGTTGAAACAATAAGAACATCTGCTCAGTCATAGTGAGCCTGACCTTGACTCACACAGGATTTGTAAGCCATGTTTGTAGGAAGATCTTTATGAATTCATATGCATTGCAGAAGCTGAATTCACATTTATACAAAGGAAGATCACTACCCAAGTTATGGTAAATGCTGCAGGCATAACTGATGCAAGCTGCTTTTTCTCTTTTCAGGCCTTTTGTCTTGGTGTAAACTAACCTGTGGAAGCAGTTGCTGAGCCTGGTTCCCCCCGTGAAAACTTTGGCACTTAAAAACAATTGGATACTCATGAAACACCATCATTTTGGCAGATTCCAGGTGATAAGCAAGGTGGACATGTCTGTGATTAGGTTGAAAGATGCAAATTCTTCAATGGTTTTTATGTTTTGACTTCTAGCTGATCTTCTCTTGATTACTTTCAATTAAGTGCTCAATTGAACTTGAGTTTATGCCCTCAACACTGTGATTTTGGGGGTTGTCCCAACATATTTTTTATATTTAAATTGAAGTGGTAGCAGATCACACATTCATACTGTAACAACATTCAATCTGTACAAAAAGATAAACAATGAAAATCAGTCTTCCTTTTATCCCTAACTTTTGTTACAAATGATTAAAGAAGATAATTTAGGTGATAGAAACTTTCACACTTTATGAAGCAGCCAGTCTCTGTTCCCATGGGCCCCGGGAACTGCAAAATGGGGCAGAAAGCAGGCAGGAAGCTTTTCTAGGATGAAGAAGAAGGAATAAGGACATAAACGTAAAGCTTATAGTTGGCTTGGCCTTTGGAATTGGCTGACTGGAGATACTGCATTTCTGGTCACATGGAGTGTTTACAAGGACAGGAATATTATGTAAGTTTTGGTTGGTTGATGTGGCACCCCAGGCAAGAGGGGTCCAACCTGAGCCTAGAAATTTGTTTCAACACTTTAATGCCCAGTTCCTCCTCAAGACACCACCACTGTTGTCAGTTTCTTGTGTGCCAGTCCAAAAAGTTCCATGCAGCATCTGTACTTCAGTTTATTAATCTGCAAAATGGGGTAATGGTAGCACCTATCTCATTAGGCTTATGTGAGGATTAAATGCATTAACACATGTCAAAGCACTTACAGTGGAGCCAAGTACACACCACAAATTTTATGATTTAAAAAAAATTATTATGTATGTACTAACATGAAGGTTGTACATCAGTGCTCTCCAACCAGAAATATAATGTGAGCCACATATGAAATGCAATTATATTTTCTAGCAGCCACATTAAAAAAGTAAAAAAAGATGAAAAAGTAATGTATTCTATTTACCTCAATGTATCACAAATATTATTTAACATGCAATTAATATAAATATTTTAATGTGTTATTTTATAATCTTTTTGGCATTAATTCTCTGAAACATGGTGTGCATTTTGTGCTACAGAACACCTTAACTGGGACTAGCCCCAGTTCAAGTGCCCACTAGCTAGTCTATTAAATAGACCGGGTCTACATAGCAATCTATAAATTTGTCAGTTCTTCTATTTTATTTGCTTAATTTACAAAAATATTTATTTATTTTTAAAGAGAGGAGAAGGGAGGGAGAAAGAGAGGGAAAGAAACATCAGTCTGAGAAAGAAACACTGATAGATTGTCTCTTGTACACACCCTGACTGGGGACCGAACCACAGCCCAGACATGTGCCCTGTCTGGAAATTGAGCTGGTCACCTTTCACTATGCAGCAGGATGCCCAACCAACTGAGCCGCCCCGGGGAGGGCATCTTTTACTTTCCTCAATAATACTATTCCTTGCTTGCCTATAGATCATAAAATGTTGTTAATATTTTACAGCATAAATCTATTTCTAAAATGCTTAATATAATATAAAGAACAAGGTCTTCTTATTATTCTTAAGGGAAAGATGACTAAAATCCTCCCGGTGGCAAGGCTGTATGGACTGGTCAGCCTTGCCTGACCCCTACTTGTTCTGCACCAGCTATGCTCAAGAAATTGAAAACTTATTTGAAACAATAATGAAAGAAAACTTCTCTAATTTGGTAAAGGACATAGACATCTAAGTCCAGGAAGCACAGATTGTCCCAAACAAATTGGACCAAAAGAAGGCCATACCAAGACACATAATAATTAAAATGTCAAAGGTTAAACATAAAGAGAGACTCTTAAAAGCAGCAAGAGAAAAGCAGATAGTTGTTGGAAACCACCCTGCCTGGTTTCAGAAGCTGTAACCATCCCCCATGGCTAAAGCTGAGTGAGTGACCTTGGGACCATAAGCAACTAAGGAGACAAAGCTTATCTTCCTGGCAGGGGCTCCACCTCTGCCCCTTTTACTTCACCCTGCCTGGCCCCCAATGCATGATAGGTTAGCCAATGATGGGTAAGGTTCCTCAAGGGAGGGATGACCTAAAATAGGCATGATCATGGGGTCCTCAGGGAAGGACTCAGGGGACTATAGCAAAAGGGGGTGATGGACCCTTGCCCCTCAGCTTTGACGTAGCCTGAGTCCTCATTCTGTCTGGGAGAAGTGTCCTAATCTCTTGGCTGCCCTACTTCCCTTGCCTGACTTAAGTCTGAAACAATGACAGAGGGTGGTGCAGCTCTGTGCTGGAAAGGGTGGGTTCCCCAGAGTGATCAGGCCTAAGAAAGAGTGCATAAAATCCTGTGAAACCTGCTTTGCTAAGAATACTCTCAGTTAAATGATAAGGTCTGAGCAGGAAATGAGTTTGTTTCCCAAAGTTTTATAGCCCCTTAGCTAACAGACCCTGACTCAGAACAAGCCCTCAGAATTCTTTGTATGCTATCTATTGTTTGATCCTTACTGCCTGACAATGATTGATGAGCTTTACCTGTATTCCTATGGAAATTGAATGAAATAAAAGCCCATTGAGGAAAAGGCTCTTGGCCCTTCTCCTTTGAGAGACTGGCCACCTTTTCTTACCAAGCAGATCACTTCTTGGTAGACTTATTCTTATCTGTGGCAGCTGGGGGTGGGGTGTGGGCACTGTGTGCGGAGCCCCCCACAGATAGTCACCTACAAAGGAGTGCCCATGACACTATCAGCTGATTTCTCAAAAGAAATCTTACAGAGAAGGGACTGGCAAAAAGTATTTAGAGTGATGAAAAGCAAGGACCTACATCCAAGATTACTCTATCCAGCAGAGCTATCATTTAGAATGGAAGGATAAAGTGCTTCCTAGACAAGGTAAATTTAAAGGAGTTCATCATCACCAAGCCTTTATTACAAGAAATGTTAAAGGGACTTTATTTAAGAAAAAGAAGAAGATTAAAATCATGAACCTTAAAAAGGTAACAAATTTACAATTATCAACAACTGAATCTAAAAAACAAAGCAACAAACAAACAAAAACAAGAAAACAAACCAAGCAAACAACCAGAACAGGAACAGAATCATAGGTATGGAGATCATTTGGAGGGCTATCAGCTAGGAGAGGGCATGGAGAGATAATGGGGGAAAATGTGTAGAGGTTAAAAAACATAATTGGTAGGTACAAAATAGACAGAGGGATGTTAAGAATAGTACAGGAAATTTAGAAGCCAAAGAACTTATATGCATGACCCACAGAGAGAAACTAAGGGAGGGGATTGCTGGAGGGAAGAGGGGTACCTTGTGGAGGGGGGCAAAGGGGGAAAAGCTGGGACAAATATAATAGCATAATCAATAAAATATACTTAAAAAAAATCTCCCTCTCACCCAATGTCCCAGGCTCTCAACTTCCTCTTCCCAAAGAAAAACTATATATCCATAGGGATATAGGTTATTTATTCAATATTTTTATACAGATTTGCTGCATTCTTTTCCAAATAACAATTCACATTATTAATTTAGCGGAATAGATTATGTATAGTTGAAGTCAAAATTGAGGCCTACCTCTAACTCTTAAAATTCAAGTTCTTTGAAGTCCAGCATGACCCATCCACACATGCTGTCAGATGACACACCCTTCGCCCACCACTCCCTCCGTGAAAATTACCGTGAAATCTTCATTCCTGCAGCGTTCATGATGGGCATTTGATCTTCACTTGGTAGAAATGTAACACATTGCTTACCGACTAGGTCTCTTTTTTTCACATGAGATTGAGAAAATTAGTGTCATACTACTTGCAGCGAACTCGATACAAAGCACACATGTTCAACATGGGCTTTTAAAGGCTTTGGGCAGGATTCAGTTATAAAAAATCCAGAACATGTTTCTGTTACTTTTTAAGGTTGTCATCAAAATGAAAATATAAAATTAAAAAGAGTCTTAGGGGCCCAAGAATATTTTAGCTTGAGGAACATAAGGCTAATTATTTCTGTCTATATATTTCTCAGGGCTCAGCTAAAATAAGATTTATTTGACAACCCTTAAAACCCCAAACTAGGTCAGGTCCCCTTGTTATGTATGTATATACTACCAAGTACCCCCTTAATTCAATTAGAGTTAAGCAATTAATTATACGGTCGTGTGTTTAATGTGTCTTCCCCATTACAAAGCAAGCGCTGGCACAGGGACCTTGTCTACCGTATCTGCCGTTTTGCCTCCTGTGCCCAGCATTTAACAAGTATTTTTTGACTGATTAGGTAAAACAGCTGTAAGTCAAGAGACTAGGGTTCAAGTACTATTTTTGCATGTGTAATCTTGACCATTTTTTAAAACTTCTTTAAGCCTCAATCTTTATATTTTATAAAATGAGACAAGTAGAATATATCATAGATTCCCAGACCTGGCATCGCTTGAAAATCTTTTAAAAAATACAGATTGTGGAGTTCTACCTGTAGACACTGATTTAACTAGTTCTAGGACAAGGCTCTGTAATCTATTTTAAAAGCTCCTGAGGTTACAGTGTCCAGTTAGGGTTGGTAACCCTGAATTAGTTTTATCATCCTGTACAGCTTTGTATAGTCCTTGTCTTGAATTCAACATACAGTCATTGAGGGTTTGATATATGCTAAGTATTATTAGCACCGAAACTACTAATATAAGGAGTATTTAGATTTCTTGACCCTGAGGACTTGTCCACTGAGAGATATATAGGTGATCTAACAGATTTTTGAACACATTGGTAGCACAGGATGTTGCAAAGGCAGACAAAAGGCAGTCTTCTCAGTCAGAGGTTTAGGGAAAGATGGCAAAAGATGACAGGTTTCATCACTGAAGATTGGGAAGGAATTTTAACCAGGCTGTGAAGGTGTGTTAATAGGATAAATGTACACAAGTCCAGGGTCATGAGAAACCCTAGTTCACTAGAATCCTATAAATAGTTCCCGAAGTTGTATTAACAGTCAGAAGCAGTAGGACTTAGGAGAAGTTTCTGGCAATGACGCTGTTGTTACATATATTACAGTTGAACAGCTGAAAGCAAGGGTTTCCCAGCCAGAGAGATCTGGTTTAAGTCCTGGGTTTGCCATTCTGTTTCTTCCTCTTTCTGTGACTCATGTAAACTAATTAACTTGTTCACACTCAACGCCCTTGTGTGTAATGTGGGGAAAATGTATCTGTCTTGTAAGATAACTATAAAGATTAAATGAGGCAAAATGAAGCAATATATGTACAGCTCTTAACACAGTACCTGGTAGATTGCAACCAAAAATGTGCCCAAGAAGGCAAATTCATTGCAGCTTTGCTTTTCGTTTTTCAATGTTAATGACTCCACAGTACTGATATGTATTTAAAGCTATTTTTATGTGGAAAAAGTCAAATAGTATAAACGCATGTTCAGGGAAAAGTAAGTATCCTCAAACCCATGTGTCTATTCATGGTTTGTTCCTCCTGGAGTCAACCAGGATGTACCAATTTTTAATGTGCCCTTTAGAGACATTCTGAAGCACATTTGAAAAAATGAGAAATAGCAAAAAATTAGAAATAGTCAAAATGTTCACCAGTATGGGAAATGTCTGTAGAATAGGTATCCTTTGTATGCCAGGCAGCAATTAAAAAAGCAGGTTGCAAAATGATAACTTCCTTTACATATAAATACAAAAGTGTATATATACAATTTCATTTTTATAATCAATATGCTAATGATTAAAAATTAGGTGTTCTTTTTTTCTTTTTTAACAAGCAAATGTTTATTTAGAAATTTAGCATGCTGGGCTGCATGGGCCCAGGAAACAAGTCAGAGAGGCCCCTGGAGCTTAGGAGAAAGCAGAGAGATGCCTAAAGGAAGAAGGCCTGGGCCTTGAGAGAGAGAGAGAGAGAGGCAGAGAGAGAAAGTCAGAGAGCCAAAATTAGGTGTTCTATATTGTACTATTTTTGCAATTTAACTGGACCTTTTAAATTTTTTATATCATAATGATATAGCAGTGTGCTTAATGAATGAATTTGTTTTCTGGTCTGCTAACTTCAGGGAGTAACTTCTAAAAGTAATTTACACACTGAAAAGATTGCTGAATAGGTCTTTATGAGTCAAAGCTCGCATACATGAGACACTAAGGCAGCACTTGGAATTCCGTGAGTGTGACAGAGCGCCTGTGGATACTCTGTAATTTTATTGAATTATGGCCTACTAGTAGAAACAAGTGAATTCTTTAAGTATGATGAGACATAACATATTTGCTTGGATACTTGTGACTATAAAATTCACCTCATTTATTTATAGTTATTTTACTTATACACTAAATATACCTGTTAGTTGTGAGATACATTTCTGTTTACTTTGTTAGTCAGGGATGATGAAAGAAGATAGCTTATTAAACTATGGAATCTCATAAGCTTTCCATTAAGTGTGGTAATTTTTCCAATTCTATGTTCTTCTTTTTTGGTCATCTCTTAATGGAATGGGACATTGGTTGGTTGTATTATTTTTCCTTTGCTTATTGTAAATAGTACAATAGGTCTCAATTTTCTTCAGAACAATTTTTTTAAGTACATAAAAACCAATGTGTATGCTACCAGATTTCTTTTCATTCTTGTTTGTTTGTTTGTTTATCTGTTATTTGTTAAAGTAGACAGTGGGAGAAGACAACTCATTTGCTGTACCAACAATACAGTATCTTCATTGTGTAGATCCTTCATTCTTTGGCAAAATTTTTGGGGCAAGATGTCACAGAAATGAGAAATATATGATTCTAGAATTAGATTATATAATACATGTGCCACGTTACATGACATACCCAGGAGGTCTGGAATAGTACAATTTATTTAATCACATTAACATTTCACCAGCGAAATATATTTGCTTATTTATTGCATTCACATAATAAGTTATATTTATATAAATAAAGACTATATTAGCTTCATACATGTTCAGGGTAAGTGTGATTGCCAAATGCGTTTGTGCCAAACTTCAAAAATATATTTTATTGCATTGTAGATACAGGATTATATGCATATATTATATGTAATCTATGCACATACACACACATATACAGTTATTATATCCATCCAAAGATGTTAGAATTAGTACTTCATTGTTTAATAACAATTAGATTTAATGTCCATCTTCATTCAGATATTTTGCTTGGCTGTGTGAAGAGTATTTTTCTTTCCTGTTAAGGTGCAGCATGGAAACTACTATAATTTGAAGAAATAATTGTTTTCTTTTTCTTAGCAATTCTGCTATGCCAGTAAGGATTAGAAACAGCCATTAAGAACATTCCAAAAGCATAGGCATTATAAACAGACAGAGTGAAATTTGAATCCCAGCTCTGCCGTTTGTTGGCACAATAACGAGATTTTGACAGGGGCTCACAGAAGTCATCCTTGGATTCAGGCAGACTGCAAACTGTTGGAAGCTGGTTAGAGGTTAACTCTGAAGAGGAGGAAAGGAATAGTGACTGTAAGAGCATAAAGGAGCCTGTTGGATACTAATATCTCATTTCTTGACTTTGTATGAATATGTTGACTTTATGATAATTCATCAGGTTGTACAGTTGTGATGCCTGCATCTTTTTGCATGTACTAGTTCTGTAAGTAATATTTTTTGTTAGGACTTCAACATCTTAAAAAAATTTTAATGTATTGATTTAAAAATATTATTTTTTATCTTTACCTTAGGAATTTTTTTTTATTGCTTTTAGAGAGAGAGGAAGGGAAAAAAACTTTGATGTGAGGGAGAGGAATTAATTGGTTACCTCCCATACCTGCCTAGAGCGGGGATTGAACCCACAACCTATGTATGTGGGTTCAACCTTGACCAGGAATTGAACTTGCACATTTTTGGTTATGGGATGACACTCTAATCAATGGAGCCAGTCTGGCTAGGACTTGATTTATTTATTAATTTTTTAGAGGAAGATAGAAAGGCAGAGAGAGAGAGAGAGAGAGAGGGAGAGGGGGAGAGAGAGAGAGAGACAGAGAGAGAGAGAGAGAGAGACATTGCTTTTTTGTTCCATTCATTCATGCATTCATTGGTTGCTTTTCCTACGTGCCCTGACCAGGGATTAGAACCACAACCTTGGCCTTTCCGGATGACACTCCAACCAATTCAGCTACCTGGACAAGGCTGTAAGTAATATTGAAATAAAATGTTTATTAGTAAAAACATAAAAGTAAATCCTGAAAAGTAGTCACAGACTAACTCTTTTTATAATCTGTGAGCCCAATGGGGAAAATATTTCATAAATCCATGTATATAAATAAAAAGCATTGAATAATGTCACATATATTATTAAAATTAGATATAAAATGTAAAAAAGTTTGGTGATCATCAACAAGATGATATATATCTAGGTATGTTAGTAAATGCTATTTAGGTATCAATATCCAGATGGAATAAAACATTCCCTGACTAGGGAATTTTCCCCACTACTTCTGGAGCTCTGGGGTGTAACTTACCAAGTCTTAGGAATGGTTATTATGAAATAATAAAAACAGCTGCTTTTGTGTAAATGGGTTAGTATTTTTATTACATAATATTTAAATAACTCAGAAGGAAATTTGCAAGCATTGCATTTTTTACTCTGAAGACCTGTGTTTTATGAAACACCATTAGGCAAATAGTTTAGATTTCAATCTCATGGGCAATGGGAAGCCATATATTTTTTAAGAATGGGAATAACAGTGTCATGCCATCACGGAGTCTGTGAAGGCTAGAACAGAAGTAGAGAAATAGCAGGAACTGTTTCAGTAGTTAAGGCAAGAGATGATGAAAACCTGAAATGTATTGATTGTCAGGGTTAGTTGAAAAGAGAGAATTGATGCTAAAAATTTCAAGGTGGTAAAATTGACAGGCTTGGTGACCATGATGGATACTGTGATCCATGCCCTGATCCCTCTCAAATGATGTTCAGTTTTTCCAGTTGCTGTGAATGCCCTCGGCAAACAGCCATCAATTCCAGCCCCTTCAGGGATTGTCTCCATGACAGGCGAACTTGCCTACGTCCAGTAACGGGAGAGGAACGGACCCAGCTTCCTGTCTGGGGACCTGTGTGGTCACACACAGTTCTGTGCATGGAAGAGGCCTAGTGCCTGATTTAATGCTCTACTGTTATCCTCTTGGAAATTTTAGTTTAAACAAAAGTCATACACTTTTATTTTGCACTGGACCCTGCAAGTCATGTAACTGATACCAATGTGGGAGTATAAATGCCTGGCCATCTAGGCCCATTGCAAAGTAACTCTGAAAAGATACTCTAGCTTCACAGCTGCCTAGGGAGTCAATTGAGCCAGTCACTGGGCCTTCATTAAAACTTGAGTTCACTTCTGCTTAATCCTACCGGATTCCCCTTTCTCCTACAGGTGTCGGTCTCAGGGGCCCTTCTTAAGCTTCCTACCCGTTGACCTCCATCTCCAAGATGGCTTTCCGGAGAATTCAACCTGCAGCCATGACATTTGGAAATGAGAGCTTAGAGTGAGAGAGGAGTTGACTTACTGGACAATGATGCTGTTTACAGATACGGGGGCACAAAAGAGGAGGAGCAGTTCTGGGAAGGGAAAGATAATGAGAGGTTTTTGTATGAGTTTAAGATTTCAATTTTGTCCACTTCATTTTGATGTGCCTGACGGCCATCCAGGAGGAGATGCCACTTGTGGAATATTAATCTGGAGCTCTGCAGAGAAGTTTGGGTTGGGTTTATGAGCTGATTTCCAGGAGTGAATGTCATTATCCAAGAATAGTACTATACGAAGAGAGGGTTGTGAGGAGACTATCACCATGTTTAAGAGCTGAACACAAAAATCCAGCAAAAGAACGGAGAAAGAGCAACCTGGGAGAAAGAAGGAGAGCCAGGAGAGAATGTAGGGGATGGAAGCCTGACTGAATTGAGTGGAAATGTATGGTATTTGAAGGTAAAAAAGGGGAAACAATGATTCAAAGCCACTTCATCCTGAAATGTGGCTATGAAAGGAAGGCAAGAGATTAAGGTATGTGAATGAGGTACAAGCTCAAGGAAGATAATGTTTTTTAAGGATGTAATACAATTGAATGTTTATTTTGCTACAGAAAAAATGTACACCATTTTTAGAAGAGGCATGCTTAGATTCTGGGATGACTGGCACAAAATTAAATGATAGTGCTTCTGATAGTCTTTGAATTAAGCCTTCCTGTCTCTCTGCCCCAACCCCAATTAGAATAGTGCTATTTCATCATAACTATGGTATGTGACAATTTCCTGGAAATCCTTCAAAAAGGATACTGCTTTTAAACAGGGGAAAATGATAAGCCTAGTGTCCCCAGTTCATCCAGGCTCCACAGGCTTTTGCAGAATGGAAAATCACTAGAGGGCGTACTTGTCATACTGCCTTAGAAATTGGATTGCTATTGGTGAATTATGCAGAGCAAAGACAAGGGTCAAAAAGAGAAGGAAAAGGGAAGACTTTAATGCTGTGACTTGGTGTTCAGGTCAACATCAAGGGTATTTATTATGTCTTGACTCTGGCTGTCATGGTAGGATGTTATTGGCAATTTAAGTGATAACTAGGAGGTCTCTTCCTTTCTGCCTTCAAAAATTATTTTGCCTTCATTTATTTCATTTTAAGTGCTGGTGAAAACAAGAGTAAACAAAACAGAAAAAAAATCTTTGTCGTCATAGAGCATATGTTCTAGTAGGAGGAGAACAAAAATAAACAAAATAATTTGTATAGTGTATCACAAGCTGTTATGTGTTGTGGAGAAAAATAAAGCAGGGAAAAAGGATGAGGGGGAAGGTGGAGGGAATTGCACACAGGCTGTCTGCTTTTATAGCTGTGTCCTGTACAAGGATGTTTAGTGAGGCATGAGCAGGGGCTGAAATGCAGCCATCTGCTGGGAGGAATGTGCCTTTTCCAGACTAATCATAGTGGGGTTTCAGGAGGCTGCAGGTGGTGACCAAAATATCTGCCTTTAAATGGGGCATTCCTTGAAATGGCCTCTGGCAATATTGAGTTCTTGAACTCTTGAACTCTTTGTATACAAGCATTTACTTAAAAAAAAAAAAACTACATTTTATTGATTATGCTATTACAGTTGTCCCATTTTCCCCCCTTCATTCCCCTCCACCCTGCACACCCCCTCCCACCCACATTCCCCCCTTTAGTTCATGTCCATGTGTCATAAGTTCTTTTGCTTCTACATTTCCCACACTATTCTTACCCTCCCCCTGTCTATTTTCTACCCACCGTCTATGCTACTTGTTCCTTCCCTCTCCCCTATTTCCCTCTCCCCTATTGCTAACCCTCTATGTGATCTCCATTTCTGTGTTTCTGCTCCTGTTGTAGTGGTTTGCTTAGTTGGCTTTTGTTTTAGATTGGTTGTTAATACCTGTGAGTTTGCTGTCTTTTTACTGTCCTGTTTTTATCTTCTTTTTCTTAGATAAGTCCCTTTAACATTTCATATAATAAGGGCTTGGTGATGATGAACTCCTTGAACTTGACCGTATCTGAGGAGCACTTTATCTTCTCTTCCATTCTAAATGACAGCTTTGCTGGCTAGAGCAATCTTGGATGTAGGTCCTTGACTTTCATGACTTGGAATACCTCTTTCCAGCCCCTTCTTGCCTGTAAGGTCTCTTCTGAGAAATCCGCTGACAGTCTGATGGGATCTCCTTTGTAGGTGACTTTCCCCTTATCCCTTGCTGCTTCTAGAATTCTCTCCTTCATTTTAATCTTGGCTAATGTAATTATAATATGCCTTGGTGTGTTCCTCCTAGGGTCCAACTTGTTTGGAACTCTCTGAGCTTCCTGGACTTCCTGGAAGACTATTTCCTTTGCCAGATTGGGGAAGTTCTCCTTTATTATTTGTTCAAATAAGTTTTCCACTGGTTGCTCTTCTTCTTCCCCTTCTGGTACCCCTATAATTCGGATGTTGGGACGTTTAAAGATGTCCTGGAGGTTCCTAAGCCTCTCCTCATTTTTTTGAATTCTTG
>PVKU01014609.1:0-22181 GCA_004027475.1 Anoura caudifer | reverse complement strand
GTTTTAATTTGCATCTCTCTGATAGCTAGCGATATGGAGCATCTTTTCATGTGTTTCTGGATCTTCTGTATGTCCTCCTTGGATAGGTGTCTGTTCAAGTCCTTTGCCCATTTTTTAATTGGGTTGCTTGTCTTCTTAGAGTGGAGTCATGTAAGTTCTTTATATATTTTGGAGATTAAGCCTTTGTCTGAGGTATCATATAATTCAAGTTTTTGACAAAGATCCATCAGTGGTGAACTCCATGCACAATCCATGATTATCCATCTCTATCCTGCTTCACTGTCCTAGATTTATTCTTATTCAACTTTTTCACCCTTCTCATGGTTTCAATGAAAAGAATTTCCATTCTCATGTACCTTACTTCTTTCCCTAATATTTGCATTTCCTCATTTTCTTATTTATTTACTTATTTGTGTATATATTTACTGTTTTTATTATTTCTCATTCTAAAAATATTTGGGTTAGCAATGACATTTCTTATTCTCAAGAAAAATGACTTGATATGTGCAATAGGTCTATATCTGAACCCAAGTATAGAAATTTACTGGATATGTATACAAGTAATAAATTTGTGAATGAAGGATTTTCAGTTAAAGACTCTTTCATTTGGAGTTAGATATGTTATTGGGATTAATAGCATTCAATATCTGTATGTGCTTTAACATGGAAGTAAAATACCATTGATTATGCAGATAAAAGATAAAATCACCCTGTTAGTAAAATTAATGTGTATCCTCATTTCCAGGATTTGGATTCTTGTTCTTCTGTTTTTTATTTTTAACTTTTAAGTGTGATGTATCAGGGTCTACTTGTATATAGTCACGTCAGATATCTGGTAATTTAGTAGGGGGTTGCACAAATTCTCTCACATTCTAGTTGACAACTCAGTAATCACTTTTGCACCCAAACTACAACAGTAGTTTTGCATAATTCCTCATCTGGAATAAACTCATTTTACCAGTTTTCAGTGTAAGTCCTCTAAACATGGGCATCAGCAGCTAGCCTAGCACATGAACAGGAGGAAGAGAGATTTGAGGATAAACAATAGTTCCTTGTGGCTCTAGAGAGAAAACAGTTTGACCCCAGAAAATGACACTTTCATCAGTGAAAGTGTCCACCTTCTTCCTCTCTAGATACAATATATTTGCTTGATTCTTATTATTGAGTTGAAAATGTTGTATGGAAATAAGCCATAATGTTTATTGCTTACTCTGAGTTATAGATATATCACAGGCATGAACAACTAGTTTTTTTTAAAGACTAGTTTTTTCTTCTCCATCCAGCTTCTGGCATCTTTATCATTTGGAAATCTGATGATTTGGCTTGTGATTAGCTTTTTATGTTGTTGTTTTGGATCTTCAGAGCATCATTCTTTCTTTCAGTTTATCTCATGGGAATAAGTTTAAACGGTTGGCTAAATTACTTTCTTCACAGTATAGTTTTGAGACCATTTGCCCCCAAAATGTAAAATGGTATCATCAGTGGCTTATTTTACTATACAGTACTTTGTATTTTAAACAACTCCCCTTTTCCTCCAGACACAAAATGGTTAGAGAAGAATCCATAAATTGTGAGCTTTTCTGGGCCTGCAATAGTGCAGTGACTTAGGTATATTGGCCTCATGGTCATTTAACTGTTTCACAGCTTTGCAAACATTCATTTCACTGTAGTTCTCCATAATGAGCTTCTGTTTGGAAGAGTTAATGATTCTCTGAAAACACTCTCCTATACATGAGTCCTTACATCACATACATTGATAAAATATGGTTTGTTTCATTTTCTAAAATCTGTGAAGATAGCACTAAAAAATCAAGTCCAGTGTTTTCTGGCACCCTCTCATATAGGGTTCTGTACTAGGGAGCCTGCACAATAACTGAATACTCTTTTTATTACTGGCTTTTTACATATGCAGCTTTAAGGTAACATTCTAGGGTAGTGGTTATGATCCCTTAACAGGTGGAAGAACTAAAGCTCACAGAAAACAATAAAATTTCAAGATCACTGATCTAGTAAGTGGCAGAACTTGGATTTTAACCCAGACCTGCCTCATGCAAAAAGCTAGTTTTCCTACTACATCATGGAAACCTTTGGAAATTAATGAAGCATGTTTGATATCTGATAATAACACTTAAACTAAAGGAAGGATTCTATCATATTATTATAAAGAAAATATCCAGGCAGCTCGGGGACTGGAGGCAGCCCTGGGACTGGAGGAGGGACTATGACCAGAGGTGACTCTGGGACCGGAGGAGGCCCTGCAACCGGAGGAGACTCAGAGTTGGACACAAAAAGGGAGCATCCCAACATGTGACACAGTGGAAGCTATGGACACCAGGATACCCGAAGGAGACTGCACCACTGAATCTCACAGGTATTCTACCACAGAAGTTCATACCATAAACCCAGGGAGCCAGAACAGATCAATTTAAGAAGATGAGGCTGACAAGAAGAGTCTGACAAACAATGGGAAGACAAAGAAACAATCCCCAAATGAAAGAAAAGGAGGAGGCCCCAGAAAGAATGCTAAATGAAATGGAGGCAACTCAACTATCAGATTTTGAGTTCAAAGTGACGGTTGTCAGGAAGCTCCATGACCTTTCAATGAGCTACCAGAAACTACAGGGAAGCTAAGATTAACTCACTGCAAACTATATCAACATGAAAAAGGAAATAGAAACTATCAACAAGGGCCAAGAGGAAATGAAGAATACAATTTCTGAACTGAAGAAAACAGTAGAAGGTATCAAAAGCAGAATAGATGAAGCAGAAGATCGAATCAGCGAGCTGGAGGACAAAGTAGAAAAAAAAAAAAAAAACACCCAGAAAGAGCATAAACAGGAAAAGAGGCTCAGAAAGAATGAAGAGGGATTGAAGAGGGATTAAGAGAAATGCAAGACAATATGAAACATAATAATATCCATATAATAGGGATTCCGGAAGGAGAAGAAGAGAGCAAGGGATTGAAAACCTATTTGAAAAAGTAATGATGGAAATCTTCCCTAATTTGATGAGAGAAAAAGTCACACAAATCCAGGAACCACAGAGAGTCCCAACCAAGAGGAACCCAAAGAGGCCCACTTCAAACCACACCATAATTAAAATGGCAAAATTCCAAGACAAAAAGAATCTTAAAGGAAGCAAGGCAGATAAAGGAAGTAACATACAAGGAAGACCTAATAAGGTTAGCAGCTGACTTCTCAATGGAAATGCTCCAAGCCTGAAGAAAATGGCAAGAAATATTCCAAGTAATGAGAACCAAAGGCCTGCAACCAAGACTACCTTACTCAGAAAGGCTTTCAATCAAGATAGAAGGCCAAATAAGGAGCTTCCCAGACAAAAGAAGTCTAAAAGAATACACCTCTACCAAACCAGTTCTGCAAGAGATGCTAAAGGGACTGCTTTAAGGAAAGGAAGGGAAAGAGAGAGAGAGAGAGGAAAACATATAGGACAATGGCAATGAATTAGTACCTATCAATAATAACCTTAAATGTAAATGGATTAAATGCTCCAATCAAAAGACATAGAATAGCTGAATGGATAAGAAAGCATAATCCACATATATGCTGCCTACAAGAGACCCACCTCAGGATGAAACACCTACACAGACTCAAAGTGAAGGGCTGGAAACAACTTTTCCAAGCAAATGGACATAAAAAAAAAAAAAAAAAAAAAAAAAAAAAAAAAAAAAAAAAAAAAAAGCCGGGGTAGCAATACTTATATCAGAAAAAATAAACTTCAAAAGAAGGACCATAAGGACAGACCCAGAAGGTCACTTCATAATACTCAAGGGAAGAATCCACCAAGAAGACATAAACATCATAAATATATATGCACCCAACATAGCAGCACCTAAATACATCAAGAAAATCTTAGAGGACTTCAAGAAAGATATTGAAAGCAACACAATTATAGTAGGGGATTTTAACACCCCACTGTTCAAAAATGAACAGATCTTCCAAGCAAAATATCAACAAAGATATTGTGGCATTGAACAACACTCTAGATGAAATGGACTTAACTGATATATATAGAGCACTTCATCCCAAAGAAACTAAATACACATTCTTTTCAAATGCACATGGGGCATTTTTAAAGATAGACCACATGATAGTACACAAAACCAGCCTTAACAAATTCAAGAAAATTGAAATCATACCAAGCATTTTCTCTGACCACAAGGGACTGAAACTAGAAGCCAACCCCAAGGGGAAAAACCCAAAACACTCAAAATTGTGGAGATTGAATAGCATGCTATCAAACAATGAATGGGTCAAGAATAAAATTAGGGAAGAAATCAAAAAGTTTCTGAAAAGAAAAGAAAATGAACTCACAATGACCCAAAACTTATGGGACACAGCTAAAGCAGTCTTCAGAGAGAAGTTAGTAGTGATACAGGCTTACCTAAAAAAAAGATAGAAACATTTCAAACAAACAACTTAACCCTACACCTACAAGAACTTGAGGAACAACAACAAAGACAGCCCAGAGCAAGTAGAAGGAAGGAAATAACCAAGATCAGGGCAAAATTAAATGACATAGAGACTAAAAGCACAATACTAAGGATCAATGAATCTAGGAGCTGGTTCTTTGAAAAGATAAACAAAAGCGACAAGCCTTTAAGCAGGCTCATCAAGAAAAAATGAGAGAGGACTCAAATAAACACAATCAGAAATGAAAGAGGAAGGATTACAAGTGACACCATAAAAATACAAAGGATTGTAAGAAATTACTATGAAGAACTGTATGCCCAGAAATTTGAAAACCTAGGTGAAATGGACAAGTTTCTAGAAAAATATAATCTTCCAAAACTCAATGAAGAAGAAGCAGAAAGCCTGAACAGACCAAAAACAGCAGATGGAATTGAAGCAGTAATCAAAAACTCCCGACACACAAAACCCCTGGACCAGATGGTTTCACAGAATCTACAAAGCATTTAAGGAAGAGCTAACCCCTATCCTTCACAGACTATACCAAAAAATCCAAATGGAAGACTCCCAAACTGTATGAAGCCAGTGTCATCCTAATCCCAAAATCAGATAAATACAAAACAAAGAAAGAAAACTTCAAGCCAAAATCACTGATGAACATAGATGCTAAAATCCTCAACAAAATATTGACAAACCGCATCCAACAATACATTAAAAACATCATACACCATGACCAAGTGGGGTTCATCCCAGGGATGCAAGGTCGGTTCAATATTCACAAATCAGTAAATTTAATACATCACATAACAAAAGCAAAGACAAAAAATCACATGATCATATTAATAGATGCGGAAAAATCATTTGTTAAGGTACAACACCTATTTAAGATAAAAACACTCAGGAAAGTGGGAATAGAGGGAGCATTCCTCAATATAATAAATGCAATATATGAGAGGCCTACAGCCAACATCATACTCAATGGGCAAGAACTAAAATCTTTTCCACTAAGATCAGGAACAGGACAAGGATGTCCAAATTCACCACTTCTATTCAATATAGTATTAGAATCTTAGCCACAGCTATTAGACAAGAAAAGGAAATAAAAGGCATCGAAATTGGAAAGGAGGAAACAAACTTATCATTGTTTGCAGATGACATCATAGTGTACATAGAAAATCCTATAGATTTGTTCAAAAAGCTGCTCAACCTAATAAATGAATTTGGCCAAACAGCAGGATACAAAGTCAATATCCAAAAATCAAAGGCATTTTTGTATACCAAGAATGAAACAGCAGATGCAGGAATCAAGAAAAAAATCCCATTCAATATAGCAAAAAGAAAAATAAAATACCTAGGAATAAACCTAACCAAGGAGGTAAAAGACCTGCATGCAGAAAACTACAAAACACTGAAGAAAGAAATCAAGGAAGACACACAAAAAAATGGAAACATATACCATATTCATGGATCAGAAGAATCAACATCATCAAAATGTCCATACTACCCAAAGCAATTTACAAATTCAATGCAATACCTATTAAAGTACCAATGGCATATTTCACAGACATAGAACAAACACTTCAAAAATTTATATGGAACCATAATCAACCCTGAATAGCTGCAGCAGTTTTGAGAAAGAAGAGCAAAGTAGGAGGAATCACTATACCTGATGCTAAACTGTATTACAAGGTCACTGTAATCAAAATAGCCTGGTACTGGCATAACAACAGGCACATGGACCAGTGGAATGGAACAGAAAGCCCAGAAATAAACTCAAGTCTCTATGGTCAATTAACATTCGACAAAGGGGGCAGCAACATACAGTGGGGTAAAAATAACCTCTTCAACAAATGGTGTTTGGAAAACTTGACAGCTACATGCAAAAAAATGAAAATTGAGCACCAACTTACACCATACACAAAAATAAATTCAAGTTGGATAAAATACTTAAATATAAACCGTGGCACCATTAAAATACTAGAGGAGAACATAGGCAGGAAAATCTCAGATATTTGACGCAGCAACATTTTTACTGATATGTCCCCTAAAGCAAGGGACATAAAGGAAAGAATAAACAAATGGGATCTCATCAAAATAAAAAGCTTCTGCATGGTTAAAGAAAACAGTATTGAAATAAGAAGAGAACCGACTATATGGGGAAACATGGTTGCCAATGACACCTCAGACAAGGGTTTAATCTCCAAAATATATAAAGAACTTACATGACTCCACTCTAAGAAGACAAGCAACCCAATTAAAAAATGGGCAAAGGACTTGAACAGACACTTCTCCAAGGAGGACATACAGAGGATCCAGAGACACATGAAAAGATGCTCAATATCACTAGCTATCAGGGAGATGCAAATTAAAACCACAATGAGATACCACTTCACACTGGTCAGAATGGCCATCATAAACAAAGCAACAACCAACAAGTGTTGGAGAGATTTTGGAGAAACAGGGACCCTAGTGCACTGTTGGTGGGATTGCAGACTGGTACAACCACTGTGAGAAACAGTATGGAACTTTCTAAGAAAACTAAAAATGGACCTACCTTTCGACCCAGCAATTCCACTGCTAGGATTATATCCTAAGAACCCTGAAACACCAATCCTAAAGACCCTATGCACCACTATGTTCATAGCTGCACAATTTACAATAGCCAAGTTTGGAAGCAACCTAGGTGCCCATCAGTAAATGAATGGATCAAAAAAACTATGGTACATTTAGACAATGGAATTCTATGCAGCAGAAAGAAAAAGGAGCTCCTGCCCTTCACCACAGCATGGATGGGACTGGAGAGCATCATGCTAAGCAAAATAAGTCAGACAGTGAAAGACAAATACTATATGATCTCACCTTTAACAGGAACCTAATCCATAAAACAAACAAACAAACAAAATATAACCAAAGACAGTGAAATTGAGAACAGGTTGACAGTCACCAGAGGGGAGAAGGGAGGGAAGATCAGGGGAAAAGGGGAGGGGTTTACAGGAACAAGTATAAAGGACACATGGATAAAAGCTAGGGGGGTGGAAATGGGAGGGAGGTGGGGAGGGCTGGGGTGGTGGGTTGGGTTGGGAGTAAAAGACAGAAAACTGTACAAGAACAACAATTAAAGTAAATTAAAAAAGAAAAAAGAAAAAAGTAAATATCCAAGTGATTTAAAATTAAAGTGTACTAAAGATAGGAGTAATGCAAATGTCAGAAGGCTACAGCATCAGTTTTTATTTATTTATTTTTATTTTATTTTATTTTAATTGCTGTTCTTGTACAGTTTTCTGTCTTCTACTCCCATCCCAGCCCACCACCCCATCCCTCCATCAGTTTTTAATGAACTGTCCTAAAGTCTCTGTGATGTGATCATTCTAAATTAAATTTGTATATTGACTGATAACCAAATGTGATCTGATGGTGCCTTCACAAAAGAAAAAATAAGCTTTAGAAAATGTAGTGAGTGATTATTATCACACATTTTAACAATATTATATATATTTTTAAGTTTAATTTTAGAGAGAAGGGAAGGGGGAGGTAGAGGAGAGAAACATCAATGTGTGGGTATCCCTGGCATGTGCCCTGGCTGGGAATCGAACTGGTTACTGTTTAGTTTGAAGGCCAGCACTCAGTTCACTGAGCCACACCAGCCAGACTAGTATTATATATTCTTAAAAATTGTCTACAATGTCAAAAATAATAACAAAATACCACATTAAAATGCAGTAGTCATAAAATAGCAAGGCGGAAGAATGAGAATATCAAAGGGACCAGCAGCATGACCTTCACATATATTGTGCTGCGTGTTGTTAGGGGTTTCAGGCAGAGTTCTGGTTCCAGCATCTTACTCATTTCTATCTACTGCATTGGCCTGGACTAAGGGGCTGCGCGTGAAGAAAAAAATAAAGAAGCCACATAAAAAAAGAAAATCACCTCATCAACAATTGGGCAAGCTTCCAGGCATGACCGTGGAGAGGCTGACCACACAAGAGCTAATAAGCAAGAAGAGCACATGTGTCCTGAACCCCAGGCTTTAAGACACGGTGATCTGCAGCCCCCAGTAAAATGTAGCCATATGGATGTCCTGGGTTTGGATCAATCAGATTTGCAAATTTTTAGGTGAAGAGGGGAATTGAATTGGCAGCTAGCTAATCCTGGCTAGGAAAATGCTGAAGAAAGCTGGCCAGGGAAAGAAAGTGAACTTCCCACCCCATGGTGTGTGTTTGTGTGTTGATGTGGATGTATGTGTGCACACAGATGCACATGCATTTTTTCCAGCACTTGATCTAAATTCATCTTCAGGTTTCCAATTTACAAAAAGACTCATCCATTTCCCCCCTCAACACCATCTCTATTTACCATTATCTTTCTTTTCAAAATCTTTTGTTGGTTTTTAGGTTGTAAACAGTTTTGATGTCTTCTTACACAGTTGAAAGAGACTGCATTGTTGGAATATTAAATCCAGTTTTTGCAATTTAAGATCACTATGATTATTTGTGACCTTTAGGACACCTTCTTAATGACCAGTGGCTAATATTTTATAGAGATTTTAATAAATTGAAGGTCATAAAGCATTTTTCCTTCATAGTAAAATATGGATATTTATGGATAATCTAGTTTGCCAAAACAGAAAGTGTGTTTTAGAAATGCCCAAATAGTCTAGGGTGATGTTGGAAATAAAGTAAGTGGACAGTCAATTCTGGTGCAATACATTGAATGCCATTATAGGGACAGAACATAAAAAGCACCCATTCAAATCAAGGCAGTAGGGATATAAAATAATTGACACTCATATCACTTTATATTATCTACTATGTTACAGACATAATATTTCTGTCCATAAATGTGCCTGTGCTTAATACTCATTTAAGTAGTGTTTTCATTTAATGCAGAACACTGCAAAACATTGTTTATCTACAAAGATGTCATATGAGTGAATAAAGCAAAATTTCAAAATTTTATCACTTTGAAGAAAGAAATATATTTATGATTAAACCTGACATATTAAGAAAATTAAGGAAAAGTGAGTTGTAGATAGAATATAATAATGAGTTACATGGCTATGAAAACAGTCATAGTAATTTATCAACTCAGATTCTGGATAAATTTGCTATTATTTCTATTGCATCTATTCAATGGAAATAAAGGCTGTTTATACTCATATATACAGATGAATATACAGGGTAGATTATTAATAACTTAGATCAAATAGCATATATGCAAATAGATTAATAAAATAATCATTAAAATCAGAGCCAGGGAATGGAAGGAGAGAAGGAGCATGCATGTTGACCATGAATACTGGTATATTTTTAAATTTAGTAGCAGTTTGTCTCTGAGTCTCCTGGAAATGGAAAGCAAAAACATACATTTACCACATTACAAAGAGTATGCCAATTGGTTCCAATAGTTTAATGATGGAAACCATTGCATTGATTTAAATTATGATAGCTGTATACATGCATGTAGAAAGTTAAATACCAAATAGCAAAATATATACTAAAGTTCAGAGATTATGTTTTTTTTTTTTGTTAGTAGAGGAAGCAAGACTTTTTACAAAGCAGTATTTACTGAGTCTGCACTGACTGTGCTGTGCATTAGTAATTTCTGTACCACATCCCATTCAGTCGTTATGTTGCACACAGATAACTTTAGAGACAAAATCATGGTTACCAAAGGAAGACACAAAGGTAGGGCTGCAAGCACATACCCCAATACAATCAGGACTGCCTCAAACTGTTTTCCAAAAGGTCACACTGTGGCATTTTTGTTTTTGTTTTTTTTTTTTTCCCATAAAATGGCTCTGGTAGCTCTTAATTGTTTTTAAGTTCATTCAAAACAATTTTGTTAGATTGTATCATGCCAGCTGCTGTTTCAGCGTGCATTTGAAAAACACTTTTTAAAATTGGTGAATTTGTTATTATTAAAGATGGAAAAATAAGCAATGTTTGCAGCAAATTATGTTTTATTATTTCAAGAAAGGTAAAAGTGCAACAGAAATGCAAAAAAAAAAAAAAAAAGATTTGTGCAGTGTTTAGGAAAGGTGCTCTGACTGATCAAAAGTGTCAAAAGTGGTTTGTGAGGTCTCATGCTGGAGATTTCTTGCTGGATGATCCTCCATGGTCTGGTAAATCAGTTGAGGTTGATAGTGATCAAATGCAAACATTAACTGAGAACAATCAACGTTACACACCACGTGGAAGATAGCTGTCATGCTCAAAATACCCACATCAAACACTGAAAATCATTTATAACAGCTTGGTTTTGTTACTCACTTTGATGTTTGGGAGTCCATGTAAGTTAAGCAAAACAAACAAACAAATAAAAAAAAATGAAAAAACTTCTTGGTATATTTGCTACTTAAATCTAACAAAAATGTTCCATTTTTTAAAAACAAATTGTGACAGTTGATAACCACCAACAACCACACCAAATTTCGGTCTTCATCCAAAGAGGGTGATGTTGTGTATATGGCAAGATTGGAAGGGAGTCCTCTGTTATGAGCTCTTTCAGGATACCAAAAGATTAATTCCAATAAGCACTTCTACCAGTTAGACCAACTGAAACCAGCTTGACGAAAAGCATCTGGCATTAGTCCACAGAAAATGCGTAATCTCCCTTCAGGATAACCCAAGACCACATGTTTCTCTGATGACCAGACAAAAGCATTACAGCTTGGCTGGGAAGTACTGATTCATCTGCCATGTTCACCAGACAATTACACCTTCAGATTCCATTTATTTTAGTCTTTACAAAATTCTCTTAATAGAAAAAAATTTCCATTAAGATTGGAAAAGGCAACCTGGAGCAGTTTTTTGCTCAAAAAGACAAAAAGTTTTGGGAAGACTGAATTGTGAAGTTGCCTGAAAGATGGCAGAGGGTAGTGGAACAAAGTGGTAACTGCATTGTTCAATAAAGTTATTGGTAAAAATGAAAAATGTGCTTTTTATTTTTATTTAAAAATAGAATGAATTTTTTAACCAACCCAATACAATAGTAATCTTATTACTTAAGAAAGTGAAACTTTGGTATTCTATTTTATTTTTAAATAAGCCATACTCTTTGCATAAATAACACTAAAATGTGAAAATTTGTGTAATTATGAATATGTACTATATTTTTCTTTTAATAATATTAAAAAGAATTTCATTTTTATTTGTAACAAGTAAATTATGATTTAGAAAAGTAGGGATTGTTATGTCATTCACATTAAAAGTTGTCTGCAGGCATATGACATATAAAGATAATTTTGTCTATCTTTGTTCTTAAAGGTATTCATAGTCCACTGGGATAGAGACAATATGCAGACTCACAGTACTGATTACAAACAGGAGAGAGGGAGGCAAACATAGTTAGGGAGAACACGGGAGGGGCATGTGACAGGGAGATTGCTCAGGAAAGAAAGAAAGGATTTTATAGAAATATTTTTTAAATATATTTTATTGATTATGTTATTATAGGTGTCCCATTTCTCCCCATCATTCCCCTCCACCATGCACACTCCCTCCCACCCACATTCTGCCCATTTAGTTCATGTCCATGTGTCATACTTATAAGTTCTTTAGCTTCTACATTTCCCACACTATTCTTGCCCTCCCCCTGTCTATTTTCTAACTACCATCTATGCTACTTATTCTCTGTACCTTTTTCCCCTCTCCCCTCCCCCCACTCCCCTGTTGCTAGCAACAGAAATATTTTTTTAAAGATTTATTTATTTATAGACAGAAGGGAAGGGAGGAAGGAAGAGAGGGAGAGAAACATCAATGTGTTATTGCCTCTTGCATGCCCCCTACTGGGGATCTGGCCAGCAACACAGGCGTGTGCCCTGACTGGGAATCGAACTGATGAACCTGTGGTTCTCAATCCACTGAGCCATACCAGCCAGAGCAAGAAATCTTTTAAAATAAAATTTCTTTACATGTCTTAAATAAATGTGAATTAGCCATGTGCAAATAGAAGGAAACATTCAAAATATATACTTGTCTGTATATTTGTTTAGCAAGGAAAAACAAAATAAATATGTATCAGAGCTAAGAAATGGAATGTACAAGGCCCAAATGTATAAAGATATATAAGGAATTTTGTAAAAGGATAGGGTTATAGTATGCAAAGTTGTTGCTACATTGGGTGTAAGGTAGGGACTGGTAAGAGAGGAGGCCAGGGTGCTGAAATTGGTTCACATTATTCTAAGGAGTTTTTTAAATGTATTTCATATTTGGAGTACTTACGTAAACACAGTTTTCTAAATTCTTTGCTGGGCTTCTTTTTTCTTTCCTTTTTTTTGAATGTCTTTCTCTTTTACTAGATCATAAGCTTTATGAGGACAGAATTGTTTCCAATTCATTATTCTTAGCACAATATGCTTAGCACATAATTATTGCAACAGTTATTTGAGGGGGATACCCCCCAATAAAATGGGAATTATCTTTTGGAGGGATGGCCCTTTGTAGTACAGGCTTTCTGCACTGAGTGAGTGTTCTAGGGACCCATTTATGTCAGTGTACCAGCTGGCATTGTTGTGAGAGGCTGCCTTTGGCTTCAGTGGAGTTTTTTTGAAGACTCTCTCAGTGCATTTGCCCATTTCACAATGGGTGATTTGCAAGAGCACCTGCCCACACCACACTGAGTGTTCAGCAGTTTTTGACCAAAACTGACATGACTCCCGAGCCCTACTCCCTATTCACTCTATCTGGCCCTGAGCCACTTTGCTTGTTTGTTTGTTTGTTTCCCCCGGATGAAAAAAGTCCCTCAAGGGAAATGTTTACCTGATGTGGAAGAGGTGAAACAAAATCCGGCAAAAGCACTGAAAGGCATCAAAATCTATGAATCCAGAAGCTGTTTTGAGCGGTGGAAAAAAATGTCTCAACAGATGTAGTGCATCAAATGGAGAGAACTTTAAAGTTGACAGAAATTTAAATGTGAGAAAAAAATACACAAATTTTTATGAATAAATTTAGTTTTTTGGGGTCCCTCTTATGAATAAAATGTGAAAATGATTAAGAACCAATGAAAAGTTTTAATACAGTACAAAAATATATTAGAAGGGTGAATTTGAGCATCAGAGAAACAAGTTAAACTTTTATTTTAGTAAATGAAGTCGTGAATAAGATGTGAATCTAAGATGTAGTTTGGGCAGTTAGGTAGATGATAATGCCTTTTGATGAAGCAGGTCTTCAGATAGTAATCTGTGACAAAATTATATAAAAATTTCTATATATTCCACATTTAATCTTTTATAAATCACATGTATTATATACAATCATAATGTTTGTAGTCAAGTGATGAGCAATATGTGGTCTATAAGAAATATGTTACATTTTTTAGAGGAAGCTCCTCATCTAACAAATGAGAAAATTGAGGACTAGAAAGTGACAAATTCAGCCAAGCCCTCTCTGTTGAGCTTCAACCTCTTGTATTGTCAAGTAGTTATTTCTGGAAGACAGAAGATAATGTTAAGTGGGTTATGTATTAAATAAAATTTAAATTATTTTCATGAATGTAATGATGAATAAAACAAAAAAGAATGCTGAATTTCTATTTGTCAAGGTCTACTCATTGAAACAAAATCTACTCTACATATTTCAGTTAGGGGAGGGGGTGGTACAGTGAATTGGTCACAGAGAATTTAAAGGGGTGAATAGCTAAAGGGAGATGGAAGTGGCAAGTTTCAGAACAAAGAATAGTATTGGTGAGTCCAAGAGTCTGCAGGCTCTGTGAGTTGGAATGCTATTACACTCAGTGCTGGATTCAAAAAGGAATTGCCACCTGCATCAAGGTGGAATTGCTGTAAAGGGAAAGTTTTTTTTTCCCCCTGAGCCTAGACTAAATCACGTCAGGCCAGCTAATGTCATGGCCATTGCCAGGAAATGGCTGTACTGCTGGTACTAGAAGCACCAAGTTTCCTCTTTCATTTTTTTCCTGTGTGTGTTTCTTCCAGTGCCTCCTATTGACAAAATTTAAAGGGAAGTCAACTATCAAGGAAGCCTAAAGAATGTAGTTACCTGGAAGCTAGTTCCATCAATTTATTTTATTTTTCTTAAACATTTTATTTATTCTTAGAGGAAGGGGGAAGGGAGGGAGAAAGAGATGGGGAGAGAAACATGGATAAGTTATCTCTCAACCAAGGATGTGGCCCACAACTCAGGTGCATGCCCTGACTGGGAATCAAACTGGTAACACTTTGATTTATAGGCCAGTGCTTAATCCACTGAGACACACCAGCCAGAGTGAGTTCTGTTAGTGTAGAGCAGAGTTTAAAAGAGTGGGAATGGGTCTGGGAAACAACAGGGAAAAACTGGCGCAATGGAGACTTCAAAATAAGTGAATTGCAGAGTATGTCTTCAGGTAAGCACTCTGACAGAGTAACTTCTTTCTAATGACAGACCATCCTTTTCACACATTCAGGGTATGAATGACTGACCATATAGTATGAAAGGAGAAATGACGAGGTAAAACATTAAATAAGGAATAAACAGCAGAAAGAAAACAAACTATACAATTAAAAAATGTGCCAACCACCTTAGCATGCACCTCACCAAATAAGAGTTAGAGATGGCAAGTGAGCACATTAAAAGATGCTCTACATCATATGTCATCAGGGAAATGCAGATAAAAACAGCAATGAGACACCACCGCAGCACATGTATTAGAATGGCTAAAATCTGGAACACTGACAAAACTAAATTCTGGTAAAAATATGGAGTAAGAGAAACTCTGATTCACAGCTGGTGGAAATACAAAGTTATATGGCTACTTTAGGAGACAGTTTGGTGATTTCTTACAAACTAAACATACTGCTATCATAGAGCCAGCGATCACACTCCTTGGTATTCACCCAAAGGAGTTAAAAACATGCCCATGCAAAACCCTGAATACAGATGTTTATAGAAGCTTTATTTATAATTACCAAAACTTGAAAGCAAACAAGATGTCTTTCAGTAGGTGCATGTATAAATAAACTGCAGTACACCCAGACATCAGCATGTTCATCAGAGCTAAAAAGAAATGACCTATTAAGCATGAAAAGATGTAGACTAAACTTAAGTGCATTATCAGTAAGTGACAAAAGCCAGTCTGAGAAAGTTGTGTACTATACGATTACAGCTCTATGACATACTGGAAAAGACCAAACTATGGAGTCAATGAAAGAGGAGTGTTTGCTAGGAGTTGAGGGGAGGAAGAGATGGATAAGTAGAGCACAGAGGGTTTTTAGAGCAGTGAAAATATACTGTATGAAGTAATAATGATGGATATATATCATTATACATTTGTCCATAAACCCATTGAGTATACAATACCAAGAGTGAACATGGACACAGTTGGCAAACACAAGGCCCGAGGGCTGAATCCGACCCTCCACCTTGTTTTATCTGGTCTGGCACCTTGTTTCTACCCGGTGGCAGCACCAAGCTCTTGCTTAACGGATAAGGAGTAGTTACATTTATACAGTCCTAAAATTACATTCAGCCCTTCGAAGGCAATCGTGAGGCTGATGTGGACCCAGGCAAAAATGAGCTTGACACCCCTGCCTTAGGACGCTGGGTGATTATGATGTGTCAAAGTAGGTTTATCCTACATAAAAAAATGTACCATTCTGATTAGTGATGCCAGAAATTCTGGGGGCTATGTACATGTAGCAGAAAGGCATGTATAGGAAATCTCTTTACTTTCAGTTTTTCTACTTTCCTCTCAGTAAAACTGGTCAAAAAATGCCTCAAAAATAAGGAAGATACAATGGAATATGCTTCAGTTCTCAATGTTATTAGTCCATGTTTTTCAAGTATTATACTTCCTTTCCAAAGAACTATAAGCATAATCTTTACTGCTATTTCTTCAAACAAAAGTAAATAAAAATAGTAATAAACTCTAAGACTGAGATCCATAGTACTGGCTGAATAAGAATTTTTAGATTATGTAATTTTTGTTCTTTATTTTGCAGAAGAGAAAACTAAGGAAAGTTTAGGTGACTGCTCAAGTTCTCAAAATAAAATGTGGAACCATATTTTATTTTCCTTTCTCTGTATCTATTACTCTTTGCCCTGAAACACAAGGATTCAGAAGTCTTAGGTTATATTATTTCCTCTGCATTTAACTGCATCTGTAACCTTGAGCACATAGTCATTCAACAAATATTTATTGAATGACTGTTGTATGCTGTATAGTATTCCAGGAAATAGGAAAGTAAAGATGACGGATCCATGCCACTGTGTCCAATATGAACAAGGTACAGTGGGCAAATAACACAAAAAATTCTCTAGTGCTGATAATTAAAATTATTAAAACATACTATATGGAATCTAAGGCTCTTCATGGTCAAAAGTATTATATTTACTCTCATATCTTCAATGTATTAAATCATTCCTTCAGGTCTCTCGTTAATAATTTATAAAACAGCCCTAAGCACCTATTAATAGCACCTATTCCCACTTTTCATCTGCAAAGTGCTACCTGGAATAGGTGCTATTATTCCCACTTTGCAGATGAGAAAGTCATTAATTTGCCTAGTGTTGCCACCAGCTTGAAGTATAAAATTTGGACTTCCAACCTTAGTAAATTCAAAATCTAGACTCTATACAAAATATCAAGCTGCTCTTATTTTTCATTTTTTTAAGGAAAATTTACATATTCATGAAGCTGGTAATTGGGAGACATTTTTAAAAGTCAACTTAAGGCTGACTAGATAATACTCACATTTATGCTTTCTCTGAACGAAATTGTGCTCTACTCATATGCATTGCATGTGCTAAGAACACACTCCTTCCATTAGGCAAAAGTCCTCTGGGGTCTGTATTAGCACCATCCGGTAGAACTTTCTGCTATGCTTTACATGTACTGTATTTGCACTATCCAGTATGGTAGCCTCATTTAGCTGTTGAATACTTCAAATAAAGCTAGTGTGACAGAGGAACTGAATGTTTAATTTTAAATGATTTAAACTTAATTTGAATATAATTTAAATTTAAATAGCTATGTGCCTGTTGAGGACTTGGAACTTGGCTGATGACACTGAGAAAATGAATTTTTAATTTTATTTAAATTTAAATAGTTATATTTGGTTAGTGGCTAGTGAAGTGGCTAATGGGTATTTCAGGTCTGTATGCACTTGAGCATGTTTGAAGGATTTTAGTGGACCCGTGAGACCCAAACAATTGAATACTATATATGTTTGCATGTGAAAGTTTCTTAAGGTAGGTTGTTCTATCAGATCTTCCAGTATTCATAAAAGTACTAGGAAATATTCCTTCTGAAGGTGCGGGGAAGGTCTTCATGTTTTTATAGTTTATAACCCTTGTATTTAACCTATATTACATTTCTTTTTAATTAAGTTTATTGGGGTGACATTGATTAATAAAATTATACAGGTTTTAAGTGTATAATTCTGCGATACCCCATCTGAATATTGCATTATGCACAATATACAAGGAGGAATCCCCAAAATTCATTTATAAAATCTGAGTGTTTATTCTTACATGTTTTAATTTCACTCACCTTCAAAGTACTATATATTTGATACAATACATCTATTGAGATGTTTTTTTCTACCGCTCAAAACAGTTTCTGAAATCATCGATTTTGATGTCTTTTGATGCTTCTGCTGTTTTTGTTTGTTTGTTTTGTGGGGTTTTTGTTTGTTTGTTTGTTTGTTTGTTTGGCTATTTCACCTCTTCCATATCAGCAAAACATTTCCCTTTGAAGACTTTCTTAATTCAGGGAAACAAAGGAAAGTCACTGGGTGAGATGGGTGAATAGGGAAGGTGGTCACAGGGGTCATGCTATTTTTGGTCAAAAACTGCTGAACAATCAGTGCAGTGTGGGCAGGTTCACTTGTAAATCACCCATCATGAAATGGGGAAACTTATTGAAAGAGTCTTCAAAAAAAATTCACTGAAGCCAGATGTAACCTCTCACAACAATGCCAGCCAGTGTACCAAGACAGATGGGTTCCTAGAACACTTACCTTGCTGGGGGAAGCCTGTCCTTCCCCCTCCACCCTCCAGAAGAGGGCCCACACTCCAGAGGATAATTCCAGATATTTCTGGTACAACCTCATATGGTGATGGAGAGGATTTGACTTTGGATGCTGGGCACACAATATATTTGTTCTTACTCTGATGAAGTTGATGCCTACTACTAAACATTGCCTTCTGGTATCTGAATATTAAAACTTCCCCAGCACAATATATAAAAATGAAATAGGATTTTTAATAATTCTCATAAAACATGATCAGATGCATTTCATATGTATCAGTCTGCCCTTATTTGCTGCTTTGCCTTCAGTGGTTTCTGTGACCTACAGTCAACTGTAATCTGAAAATATTAAGTGGTTATTCCAGAAATAAACAGTTCATGTTTTAAGTTGAACATTGTTCTAAGTAGTGTGATGAAATCTCATGTTGTCCTTCATTGTCCAACTTTCTCCCCATTGGACATGAATCATTCTTTTGTCCAGTGTCTCCACTCTGTGTAAGCTTCCTGCCCCTACCTTGGTTATTAGATCCACTGGTACAGTGTTGCAATACTTGAATTCTGTAACCCTTATTTTATTTAATAATGACCTCAAGCTGAAGAATAGTGATGCTGACATTCAGATATATCAAAGTGACACTATAAAACTTCTCTTTTAAAGTGAAAAAGTGAATGTTCTCTACTTAATAAAGAAAAAAAGTATACTGAGGTTGCTAAGCTATACAGTAAAAATGAATCTTCTGTCCTTGAAGATTCATTCAATTGTGAAGAAGGAAAAACAAATTTGTGTTAGTTTTGCTGCTGCACCTTAAACTGCAAAAATTAGGCCATGGTGCTTGTAAGTGCTTAGTTAAGATGGAAAAGGCCTTATATCTGTCGGTGGAAGACATGAAGAGAAACATATTTTGATTGATGGTAGTATGTGGTACCAGAAAGTGTTGGGCGTATATGAAGGGTTCAGCCAGGGATCTCCTGAAACAAGTGACACCAAACCATTTAATGTAAGTCAGGGATGGCTGACTCCATGGGTTCAGGAATAGATTTGGACTAAAAAATATAAAAATTACTGGAGAGGGAGAGAAACCACATTCACATAACTTATGTTATATTTTATTATTATAATTGTTCTATTTTATTATCATTTATTGTTAATCTCTTACTATGTATAAGTTATAATTTCAGCTTCATCACTAACAGCGTAGATAGGGTTGAGTACTATTTGTGGTTTCAAGCATTCACCTAGGGTATTGGAATGTATCTGTGGGATAAGAGAGGGCTATTGTACATACTTTTAAAAATATTATTTCAAACAGGATGTGAAAAAGAGTTCTAATTCCAAGACCATGTTGGACCATGTTGTTTTATGGCAATTGCTGATATCCCTAAGCAAGTATTTGTTCTGTATTTTAGTAAATTAGAAAAATAGTCTTTAGATTATCTTCTAAAATTCTCATTGAGTCCATTCATCCATGCATCCTTTAAATACTTGTTAAGGTTGTGCTGGTCACTGTATTCAGACCTAATGATATGAAAACAGTCAAGAAATGGCCCCTTTAGCAAGAATTTAGCAAGCAGTCTGGTAGGTAGACAAAAAGTGGTGCAAATTGTAAAAGATGATGGTAAGTGCTACACTAAAATAAAAGTGAAGAGGTATTGACTCCGTATTTAATGACAGGCATTGTGCTATACAAGTATTTGCATTTTCTTCCATAATCCCTGGAGCCATGTCTTTCTGGTTAGTTACTATTATTTCTACATTTGACAATTCATAAATAAACAAGGTTGTGTACTGCTAAATAACTTCCCTTAAGCCACATAGCTGCAACTCACAGCACCCAGTATATTTTCAGGCTGGAGGTGTTGGAGAAAAAGACAGATTGAAAGAAAGCAATGAAATGTGTAAAGGTATATTTTTATTATATCTCCTTGGTGGATTTGCTACACACTAGGGATTCAGGAATAGTGTCAATGCTCTTAAAGTCAAATTAAATAAAATTACTTTTACCTGGACTTTGAAAGCATTATTATTTTTCCTCCATCATCTACTTTTAATTAATATCCTATCTATATTGATCTATATCAAATACGATTGGATTTTAATAATGTCAGTTATTTGGTGATATGTCATTATGTTGTGCATATTAGCATAGTCTCAGATTTCTGTTTCAGAACATCAGTGACCACTTTTATCCTCTGTTCTCAGTGTGCTGATTCTGAAAGACACAAAAAGGGCCCTCTCTCAACAGATTGACCGTGTCCAGTACATGATTTTGCATATCTCAGAAGCAATGAGTGTGGTTAGAGCCAACTGTATGTAGAGTTTGCAGAGCTCAATATGAAATGAAAATTCAGTGGACACTTGTTTACATATTACTGAATATAAATTGTTAATTGAAAAAATCAAATAAATTCTAAAGACAAATTGGTTCAGAGAATGGGGGAAAAACACAGTAAAAGCTTTCTTAGTAATTTAGTGAAGCTTACCGTGCATTGTGGAGGCCAGCAGAAAGCAGAGAGAGCTATAAGAGAAAAAGAAAGGGAAAGAGAGAAAAGAAGGGAGGAAGAGAGGGTCAGGGAGAGACTATCCTGTATGGGAGATGGACATTCACTATCTGCTAGGGCTTTTACCAGTTGATACTGTGCTGTGTGGCAGTTTTATATTTTATATATTTAAACGATGGGATATTCTTTTAAATAAGACAGAGAAATGAAGAACAGATGCTGATTACTTTACAATTTACATGAAATTATTTCAGCCCCATGTATCTTTTCTTTCCTTAATATAAATCTCTTTTTACTCCTGCTAATGTGACTGGGTTGCCATTTGTTTCAATAAAATGGGCCTTGATAAGCTATGGTGAGATTCCAAGTAAAAGTAAATTCAGTCTGTCTTTTATGAATCATAACACTTTCTCCTGTGAAATGATGAATGTATTGCAATATTAGTATTATTGCTGACTTGAAAATGTAAGTAAATAAATAAATAAATGAATAAACATTCAACGCCCACTTGATCAGCACAGCACAAAAAGTATTACTATATTAGGGCAGAAGGTACTTGTCGCTCTTATAACCATGCAGGAATATTTCTTTCTCGTACATCATCAATTCCAAATGATACCACTGTTTAATAGGAATACTAACTAAACTTTTCTATTTCCTTTATATTATTTTTGGGCATTCCTAACTAAATTACTAATTTTTTACTATTATCGATTATGTTGAATAGCAAATTGCTTGTTTTGCTTGATCTCTTTTTACTATTTTGTATCAATCCACTTTGCTGCAGTCAATTTCTAAAATATATCTATACTGATACTTTTAATCCATATATCTGCTCATATATGTTGCCAAAATGTGTTTTGTTGGACAGTTATTTCAGTGAAATTTTGAGTTTAATGGAAAGTATTAAATAGAAGAAAATTTAGCAAAATACATTTAATTTGAGTGTGATAATGTCCTCATTTTTTCCTTAGATATTTTAAATGGTCTAATGATATCTATATATTTTTTAATGTTTTTAATAATCAAAATTTTGAATAATACTTAAAAAATGAAAAAACAGATTTTTATAATTGATTGTTAGATTCTAAAGGTTTGCAACTAATAGGTATTCTCATCGACAATGCTATATCATCGTTGTTATTACTATAAATTGTTATTTTTTCTCTTTATCCATACCTTTTGTCCTCTTTCTTCTTATCTGCCTAAGTCCATTTTATTTTATTTACTAATTTGACATTTCCTCAGTATTCAATCTTCTTAGTGAATATCCTTTTACTGAAGAAATATTAT
>PVKU01014608.1:0-22200 GCA_004027475.1 Anoura caudifer | reverse complement strand
GTCTCCGCACCGCCGGAGTACTCTCCTTACCGTCCGGTTTTTCAACGTCCACTGCAATTTTCGATAATCTGTTTTCAAATATGCTGTGTTTCTGGTGTCTGTTTGCTGTGCTGCTTTGAAAAATGTCCCGGTTTAAGACCTATGTGTGGGAGGCAGAGATGTACGTCCTCTTACCATGCCGCCATCTTCTCTCTCCCATAAAAATATTCTTGTACTCTCGTCACTTTCAAATCTGCTCTCAAATCATGAGATATGAAGGATTTTTTCATAGTACTGGCCCCACCGGGAATGAGCATTCAATATCTAGGTAAAATCAATCTTTCTCTCTCTGTTTCTTTCTGTGTGTCTCTCTCCAGCTCTCCCTCTGTTCCCTAACATGCAGAAAAACACACCCACATGTGCGCACACACACACACAAGTTCATCCTCATGGACACATGCACACAGAAAAAAATGAGGGCCAACAGGAACTTTACAGAAGCAAATTTAATATTAAGGTAAACATAATAAAAAAGAAAATAACTCAAAATAAAAACAATCTAGAGTAAGAAAACAAAGGTTGGTATGGAAGAAAGTAAGATACTATTATTTCCTTCTTTCTTTTATTATCTTTCTTTTTCCTCTCCATTATAACTATAGTGGAAATATCCATTATATTTATTCATTAAATTTAATAAGCTAGATAACTTTTTAATTTTAGAGAAACAGTCACACCATAAATATACCTTCTATGTAGCCATATTTTGTGGTCATGAATACAAAATTAATTCTTTTCATTGATGTTAGCACTGAAAATCCTTAATGTACAAATTGCAACTGCATTTATTTCAATATCATCATTTGAGTCACTAAAGCATTTCTTGTATAACCTGCAGTTCTGGAGTGACTTAAAGAAATTGTGTTTTAAAAAAGATTTCTCTATCTGTCTCTCTGTCTGTATCTCTCTCTGCCTCTGTCTCTGCTTTCTCTTCCTTTAAATTTTGTTGGTTAAAACATAGCTGTGTTCCCTGACAGATTGGCAAGGTGTCAGATTCTTGATGAATTACTGAAATCCTCGATATGGTTACAATGTAAGTGGGAAGAAACAGAGAAACCCTTGGGAAAACTGAATGTCTTCTTGGAATACGGAGTAAGTGATGCTGCAGGCATGTTATAAAAAGGGAATAGAAAAGAAGATACGAAATCTTTGCTTTTAATAGAAATAATTACCAGAAAAACCAATCAGAGTGGACAGTGATAAAAATAAATCCTTTTTGTGCAGTAATAGTCCTCCAGCTCATGTGTGTGATACACCAAAGATCACTAAACAGCCCACAAACTGAAATATAGGACGCCTGGAACAGCACCGAGATAGGGTCTGATGCTAATATAACAAATAAATCTCTCAAGGTGAAGGGGGAATCTCTTTAACTATGAAATTACTGTAGTGTGTGGTGTATAAAGTTACCACTGCCATGAGCATTGGGGCAGCCCACGTACTCCCATGCATCTCCTTCATTTTAAGAAAAAATAAATAAAATGATTTATTGCTTTAAAATTTGTTCACCTAAATTTTGCAGTCCATTTCTCCCATAAAATTTGACTCCAGCAATATGCCAAGGAGTTCTTCATAGTTGCCAAGGTACAATGCTAATATGTGATGGTAGTTATTATAATTATTTCTCAGACTCTGGAATGTGAGATATTTCTCTTGCCAGTGCAACTTACTATAACAGTTTGCAAATGCAAGAGAATACCAAATCATTGCATTGTTACACATAATCTTGCTATACTGTATTTCTTTTGGTGCCAAATATAAGTGAGTTCACTTTTTCAGGTTTAAGAATGTATATATAATTGATGAAACAATGCTAGAAGCCTTATGCGGAAAACTGAACATCTATCTATAAAAAGTATCCTTAGAAAAATTTACTGCGTGCACTAAAATTTCTGCTAAGACTCACAGTATTTAGGTTACCTAGTTTTCTATAATTAATGTGAATATTTCAGCATATTACCTTGAAATATTAATCAAGCTTTCTCTTTTGGTATTATCACATCCCAGTGTCTTTTCCTCCTTCAGGCAGTTGGAGTTTTCGACTCCCATCTCAGGGAAGACATGACACAGAAGAATTTAGAGCCAATTCTTAATGGCCTTTTCTTTGAAAATCCTGGTGTCAAAGAAGGGGGTTAGGGATACCTTTCTGGGAGAGAGAGTGTATTTTAGAGAACACTTGTTAGAGGCAGAAATTTCTGTTCCTGAGGCCTGGCTTGGCAGAACTGAGATTAGGTGGACAGTTGTGAATGCTGAAAAGGCACTGTGGTATTCTGGAAAGAGACACTGAGCTCCACGCTCCCTCACCCACCAGGAGCCCCATGAGGGGGCCAAGTTCAGACCAGGTGAGAGGAAGCAGTCAAATACCTTGACATGTCTGAAGTTTACTTGACAACATAGAAAGACTCTATGAAAAGTGACTTACGTGGTTATCTAAGTAGTGTGGCCTTAGATACCCCAGGGCTTGAGGTATGATAATGGCTTAGAAGTAGCTGAGGCATGGGGAGATATTGTGATTAAGAAGATATCACTTTGTGAATTCAGGGTCCAAGGCTCCATGTATACATGTATACACCCATGTGCAGATGTCAGTGAAGATGAACTCCCACCCACCCCTTTACTGTTGTCCTTCACAATTGCATACAGTGTTGCCCCAAATTTGCCATAAGTGCTGCTTAAAATTTGAGAAAGACTGGAGTGAGGGTTAGCAATTACCCTAGTTTAAATTTGCACCATCCAATTCAGTGGAGGCTAGAAACTGAACTTGGGTTTGTGTTCTAAGTTGCATGCTTGTTAGTGAGAATAAAGATGATAAAGACAGGAATCCATCTCAACAGTCTCGCAGGAGAGCCTTCGGGAACACAGCCCCATCACCCAGGATATAGTAGCTGACAATAGTCTGGCAATGACTCTGGTAACACCATGGCAGCTCTGGAAGCTACACCTCCAGCTGCAAGGCTTTCCTATTCACCGTTCTAGAGTTTCAACTTCTTGGTAACAGAATTCTCTAATTTCTGCTTTGATAGCTTTTACCCTCCATTAAGTGACCCTTACCTATTAAGTAATTCTTATCTTCTTTTTCCTGATCCTACTTTCTGCCTTGTCTGATCGTGTCCTTTTGCTTCTTCTCTACTTTATGCATTGTTTTTTTCCCCATTTTTTTGCTATCCAACCTTAGAAATTGGGTTGGCGAGTCACCATTGAGTATAGGTTTCCTCTGTTGTGAGAGCATTCGTCTCAGGACATCCTTGAGCAATGGCCTCGGGCCTCGTGCACTACCAAGGCAGGTATAGTCTTTGTAAGTAAACCTCAGGCCATATTGGGAGCAAGCAGAGACTTTGCAGAGAGGAGAGATTTACTTCTAATATAGTTATGGTCTTCAGGTATGTTTGAACTCTTATTTGCCAGGCAACGAGATTAAACAGCTTCATAGTAGGCTCCCTAAAATAATCTGCTAAGAACCTCACCCTGAACCTCACCCGAAAGGGTTATCTATCCTGAGTTGCCTTCAGTATTGGATCCAGAGGTAAAGTAGAATAGTCATAATACAGGCTGCTTACCCTGAGCTGGACTCCACGATTTCTATTCTAATTAAACCACTCACATTCATTCAGCTTGTAAAGGTTTTGGGTATGCCATTGACCTAAGAAAACATCTTGATCCAGTGCATTGCATTCTAGCATGGGAGGGTAGAAAATATACAATATGCAAAAAAAAAAAAAAAAGACATAGTGATTCTGAATGGATATGTGCTAAAGGAAATAAAAAAAAAATAAGACAAGGCAAGAGGCACAAGAGGTACAATTTATAAATGGTGTGATTGGTGTAACCCTCATTAGGAAGGAGATATTTGATTTCATCTCTAGTTCTGTTTTGAGCCTGTTGACCTCTGCAGTAATTCCCTTATTTAGGAGAGGAGGAGGTAACAGTAAAGAATCTTTATACTTGATTTTTGGGCAAACTGACCTCTGCTTCAGACATATATTACAAATTGTGGGGGCGGGGGAACCAGAGTAACCAGGCAGGATATGTTATTTGCTTAGTTTCTTGAGGTGTATATCATAACTAGGCCTCTAAAATATGACTAGAAATGTTGGAAGAAATAGAAACTATGTTTGACATCACACCCTTCATGAGAAGTCTGCTTAATTTAAAGAGGTCTACCTTGATAACATGAAGAGGTCCCTAGTCTCACCAGAATTCACCTGGTGAGATCAGTGTTCTCAGGTAATGATGGATGACACTATATTGCCCTTTAAAGTGTTGGATACAGGTAACTACAGATTTGTATTGCTGAGTGAGGTTTGTGGCCAGTCTCTATATCTGGAGGAATGTAGTTTGCTAGTGTTCCTGATACGACAGATAGTCACAAGCTTGGTAACACAAAACAGCACAGATTTATTATCTGTGATTACATTGAGCTTGCCTGGATAAGTCTAGATAATCTTAAATCTTTAACTCTGACAGATCCACAAAGTCCCTTTTTGCCATGTAAGATAACACATTCACAGGGACCCAGGATTAGGACCTGAATACCTTTGGGGGTTGTTATTCAGTCTGTTACAAGGAGATTAACAAAGAAGTTTCTCTTTCTTTGTGTTTCCCCCATTTACCACTCAGTTTCCTTCTAAACAACTGCAAACAATATTTTTAAAATATTGGATCTGGAGAGCATTATGCTAAGTGAAGCCAGGCAGTGACAGAGAAATACCCTATGAGGTAACCTACAAGTGGAACCTAATCAACAAAACAAACAAGCAAGCAAAATATAATGAGACATTGAAATAAAGACCAAACTGACAGTAACCAGAGTGGAGAGGGAGGGCAATAATGGGGGAAAGAAGGGGAAGGGTCATCAAGGAACATGTATAAAGGACCCAGGGACAAAGCCAAAGGAGGGTAGGATTGAGGGTGGGAGTGGGAGTAGGGGGTGGGGGGTTTGGTGGCGGGGAAATGAGGACAACTGTACCTGAAGAACAACAAAAATAAATAAATAAAAAATAAAAAATATTAAAAATATTGGTTTAAATGATGTATCTAAAGGAGTCAAGCTCATAGAAACAGAAAATAAGAATTGTATTTGTTGGGGTCTGTTGGAAGGAGAGTAGGGAGTTTCACTCATGAACAGGTTCCAGAAATCTTACATGCAATATTGCGCTGATAATAGACAATATTGTATTGTACACTGAAAAATTTGTTAAGAAAATAGACCTCATGACATGTTTTTTTGCCACAGTAATAAAAAAAAGAGCACCACATTAGTGGCCTGTTCACGAAACCCACATGTTTAGTTCTGCGCTGGAGCACGGAGCACCTTGAACGTTGGCTCATGCTCTAGTCATGTGGCCTTGCTCATTGAGTTCCTTGGGATCTCAACCCGGTTGCCTAAGGTTCTGCAGTCAGAATAACCCCATGTCAGGAGACAATGTGCTATGATTGGATTCTCTCAGTTCTTTTGACTGCTTGACTCTTGGGTCCTAGCTTCGTCTGAGCATCTGACACTCAGGCTACTTTGGTTCAGATGAGACAAAGGTTCTAGTGAGGCAGGCTTGGAGTTTCTTTGGGGCTCCTGAGGATGGTGTAGATACTCAATCTTACCCAGAAAGATCAGGCTCACTGTTTCTATTTCAATGTCTGTTACCAGCACCTGTTTACAGCCAACTTAGCAACTCCGTCAGTATTATTTGTTGTCAATAATGGTGATTATTGTGATCGCTACTTTTTTTTAAGGATTTTATTTATTTACTTCTAGAGAGGGGAAGGGAGGGAGAAAGAAGGAGAGAAACATCAAGGTGCGGTTGCCTCTTGAGTGCCGCACACTGGGAACCTAGCCCTCAACCCAGGCATGTACCCTGACTGGGAATCGAACCAGAGACCCTTTTGGTTTGCAGGCTGGCACTCTATCTACTGAGCCACACCAGCCAGGGCTTGTGATAGTTATTTAAGGGTTAGAAAAGACAAACAAGAAAGCTGCTTTTAAAGAGTTTCCTGCAGCCTTTCTAAGTTGCATGACCACACATTTAACTTATTCAAAATAGTCCTGGTGAACAGATTTTTTTTTTTTTTTCACCTGGAATAACTAGTTCCTTCTTCTCCCTCTAAAGAATCCTGGTTGATGATGTAATATGATCACATTAATATCAGTTTACTCATACCATTTGTAAAAAAGGAAAAGCATGATCAACCATAGAAAATACTATAGAGAAATCCCAATTTGATAGTATTTACATCTTCAGTCTTTGAAATCCTTTATATTGTGCTCATGAACAAGTCTGATTTGTTTAACTCACTTCAAGAGTTAGAACTGACTCTAATTTTCTATCAACCAATATACCAAGCTAAGCCCTCAATCAGCTGCCTTTATTTGACCTTTACCCAAACAATGCCCTGCCCCCACACCAACAAGCACCAAAGCAATCCGTTCATCATACTGTAGGTTTGTACTGTGTGGTATTGTCTAGGAAATCTCAAAATTCATGATCAACCAACCAAACTACTGATCATTTTAAATTTGATTTAATCTGGTTTGATGATAATTGTACATTTTGGAACTTATAACAGTAGTTTGTTAGGTTAAAACATAAAAACCAAATAATTTAAATTATTCAGTGACAGGAAACTCTAATAGTTTATTTTGATTTCAACTGAGATTTTACCACCTTCTTCCATTAAAAATATACTAGTCTTTTAAAAAGCACTTTCTAAACTATCACATTAACCAAAACATATTAAAAAGGATGCAAAGTATCACATTCAACAAAACATTCAAAAAAATTAAAAAACATCACTCTAATAAATTCAATTTTAAAAAGTTAAAATAAAAAATGTTTTGCCTTTCTTTGACAAACAGCCCTTTAGTTTACACACACATTCTTTTAGCAGGTTAATACTCAAGTCAAATATTTCTGTAGAGATTTGTAAGAACATCTCCTGTATATTATAAACTCATATTAAAAGTCTATTAAGTAAAAACTGTGTTTTAGATTTCTGTGATTTGAATAACCTGGAATTTAGTAAAACTTGTTATATATTCTATATATAGTATTAAATTAAATTGAAAGTGAATTAGCAATTTGTACTTTTCATATTTATTTAGAAAACCACTCCTTAGTTATTTGATCTGTGCTAACAATATATCTATTATAAAGGAAGCCGGATAAAATCTGTTTAGTGTATAGATTTTTATTTTATTTGTTTATTTTTCATGAGAACATCTGTGTTCAGTTAAACCCATTAGGGTGGTTTGCAAATGGAAAATATCATTGGGCATTTATATTTGAGGAAAAAATTGTATCATCTGGATGGATAAGCTATGTACCTGTTTTCTGTGTTCAATCCAGAGACTGGATTTATATTAAGTATAAATTATGTTTCTCCCCCAAAATTAGCTAAGCATATGACTAGAACAAATATTCTATATGCAATGCATTACAATTTTAAGGATCTTTTTTTCTTTTTATGAAATTATTTGTGGCAACCCAGGGGAGCTTTAGGAATGGAGAAAATGGGGGGAAATATCTCCCCAAAAACAAAAAGAAAAGAAAAATGGGGCTAGCCCTTTTTCTTATTCTATCTGTTTAAAAGCAAGTCTGTTACATTTTTCTGTAAATGCTTACCACTCCCAGAGATAAAACTTGTCAAATCCTCAAAGTTTGCATTCACATACCTCATTCTCAAATGTTCTTTCCATGTTTTAGTTACCCTTGACCTATACCTTGGCCTTCTTCCTGTCTCAGTAAATTCAGAACAAAAGTATTTACCTACAGCAAATATGAATGATTCCCACAGAAATATAGCACCATAGGAAAAAACAAAGCCTGAGGAAATAGAAAGGTGAGGTCAGGTATAATTTTCTCATCACAGCCTCATTCACTTTTTCTTTGGACTTAGACACTGTTGACCTCTGTCTATTTTTATTGCTAGATTAATTCTGCTTTTTCAGTGAGTCTGGATTTTCAAAATTATATGGTTGAAATGACTTTCAGTGCTAACCTCTAAAACAATTATGAAAAAAATTGTTAAAAAAGATGGACAAATTGTGGATTGCAAACCAAGAAAACAGATAGGATGGTCTTACTCAACCTTCTAATTTTGTAGAGGGAGGTGGAGACAGAAGAGTTGAATGATGGATGTAAGTTAGGCTTTGCATCCTTTCAGTGTTGGCTGTCAAATCCTCTAAGGCTTGCTTCTGCAGAACTGCTGGCCCAAGGCCAATGGTATTCCAAGTCAGCAGAAGAATGAGAAATCCTAGACTATACTGCATAATTTAGATTAAAATTGGGATTTCTAGAGCTGCAACTTTGTCTATGCATCCACCAATAGCTGAGTATTAGAATTTTAACCTTTTTAAGTTTCCTGCTTTTGAAATAGTCAGTGAATGTGGGTGACTTTTGCCCCTGTTACTGAAACTGTTTCCTTGTGTTCTTATACAACATTTCTTAGGACTTTGGTCCTGACTTTCTTACTTTTGGTCGTTTTCATAAATTTTGTATGGCCTGTAGAGGGACATAAGCTTCTCATCCCCCATCAATGAAACATAGCACTTGTCCCTAGACTCCTAGGCATTGGCATCCTTACCATCCTTACCAGGTGGTTTGAGAGCTCACTCCTCGAAGAAGGACTCCCCACTTCTGTGGATCTGTATGGGGCCAGGACAGGCCCCTGCAAAAGTGGAGACAGGTCTCCACCACCAGCTGAGGAGATTCCATAAGGAACTTACAGTCTGCAGACATTTATCTTCAAGAACACTATCTTTGAGTTTGGAGATTCTCCCAAGAGGTGTTTGCTATGGTTGCGTAACTTAATTGGTCTCCTTCTTCTTATATCATGTTCACATCCAACCTCAAAATCATATTCAGGGGATTGTGAGGGAAGAGTAGGGGATATGAAAAGCCAGAATGTGAAAATAACACTTTCGAAATAAGGGAATTAAAGGTATTATAAAAACAGGACTGTTGCATTCTCCATATTTCATTGTTTGCTTCTCCTACTTCTCCATTTCCAGTTCTGCCTTCATCATAGTCAGCCCCAAAAACTGTTTTCCTAAAGGACAATAACTATGATGCTGAAGTTTACTTTTCAGAATATTACACCTTAGTTTGTATTGTACAAGACATACAAGAGGTAGTCACATAACTGCTCTTTCTATGTTATATGAAATATGAGTGAGAAAACTTTATTTTCTTTCCAGCATCATGTAAATGTAAAATATTAATCTTCTTATACTGAAGAATGTATGTGTAATGCAAACCAATTTACTAATTTGAAATGTAATTTTTTAGATATAACAATTTTAATATTTACCGTGGAGATGGTAACTTATTCTTTCCATTTTTCTTTTGTGCTACATTTTTTCTATAATTGCCTCTAGCTGATCAAAAGGCAAAGGAAAACTTTATAGGAAAACAGTGGCACTGTTTTAAAATAGTGCCAATATTTTAAAATATTGGAAAATGAAATAATTCATTATTTTTATTTTATAAACTTGCCTATTGGCAGATACATTTACATTGTCACAAAATATATCCATGTAGAACAAAATATATTTATTATGTATAAACTATATTGATTTTTCAATTCTTTAAAGCCTGTATAATTAAAATACTACTTAGCCATGATAATGCACTGCGATAATATACACCAAGATAGATAAATATTGTAAACCTACTGTTTAACAAAAGAAGCTAAGCACAAAAGTGAACCTTTCATATGATTCCACTTATGAGAAGGTCAACAATATAGAAAAGGTAGCTAGGGTCTTAGAAGTTAGGATGGTGGTTGCCTTGTGGGTGGGAATAATGCCTGGAAATGCAGGAATGTGTCTGGAATTATGATAACATCTCTTTCTTGATCTAGTTGCTGGTTTCATGAGTCTGTTTACATTGTAAAAATTGGTTGCACCATATTCATGCAATAAACACACAGATGTCCCACCGATTGTCTGGTTAGTTTTGTTTTTCAAGTAGAATCTGGATTAATGGAAAGTGTATTTAGTAAGGGTATCTTACAAAATTTAGCTATATGTGAGTTATCATTTTAATCTCTATTAGAACTAAAACAGACTGGTTTTGTATTTATTAGAAGCAAGCAGATTATGTGAGTTCATACATTATTGTCACAGCTAACCGTCCTAAGTAAACACAAACAATCTTGTGATAATCGTAAATCTCTCCCTGTTCTTGAATGGGATGAAAAGAGTTGTAATCACACTGCAAATGGTCATTTCTAGTAGTTAACAAAAACCGCATTTTGAACTTCTTAAATCCTGCTAAACTCCCTGTGTCATATTTTTTGCCCATAACTTAATTGAAAGATAATAGTTATAATGTTATAACTAAAGGCCATAAATATAATACTTGTTCTACATAAAAAAAGAACTGACAACCACCTGCCCACGGCTATAATTTCATTAAAATAATGGTATCAAGACTGTTTAGGGAATGCCTCGTGCACTTCTTTGGATTAGTGGGAAAAAGAAAAACAATTATTTTTATCTCTTTTTCCTACCTGTCAAAGCAATAACAAAAATCAGGAAAGAAAAAATGGAAAAGGACTTTTTTATTTTTATACTTTTTTGGAGAACCAAATCAGTCATCACAGCAGCGAACAGCATGTCCCTTCCGTAGGATGCCTTTCAGTCTTAGAAAATGCTGCTTAGTGATCATGAGAATGAGAGATTCAAAACAGTGACTAACACACTTTTTTTTTCCTCGGGCAATTATTCTATTACTATAGAGGAATATTGCCCAGTTACTGAAAGCTTATATACTGCAACTTTATGGGGAGGCGTTGTGAACATTTTATCTGTAAATGAACCCTTATCTCAACCCCCAAGCTTAAAATAAGTGTTGGCCGTAAGTCAGCTTTCCGAGTGCTGACAGGAAATACAATCTCGAGATTACCCTCAATGACTGCTTTTTCTCTGAAAGTTTAAGTAAAAATAGATTTCTCAGAAAGCCTTCAATTATTAATACACAATTTTATGATTTAGATTTATATCGGTCAATCACTGCCATGCTCACACAGCGAGTTAGGCATTTAGAGAGGAACGGAATTTCAGCAAAGTAATTCTGCCAGTGAAACTTGAGAGAGTAATAACACTCACTAGAGAGTAAGCAATAAGAGAGTAAAACAATAAATGTTTCCCCAAAATGGATGCATGTAGCAAGGGATCTCCTCAGTTTTTATCTGAGTGGCTAGAATAAGTTTCTTATGTAGTGTATTTATTCATATTCTCTTTGGGGGGAAGATGACTAATAGAACTCTGGCAGTGTGTTTGCAGGGGTGGTATGAATTTTATTTCTAACTGCTCACTGTGTGGCCATTCAGAACTCAATTTGTACTGTTTTCCTTTGACAATTTTAACTCTACTGTTAAAAAGCAACTTTATTGAAGTATAAATGACATATATTAAAGCACACTGTTTTAAGTGTACACTTTGTTAAGTTTTGGGTATGTTCACTATTTTTATTGTAGTGATGGTTTCACAGGTGTAAATGTATTTCAAAGCTGGATCTCCACTTTCCTGACTTAATTCAGCATTCTTTCTACATTAACAATCTGCCTTCTTGGTTTATTCAGTATACTTAATATTGTAAGGTTTATTAAGAAAAATATTCAGTTTAGCAGTTCATGTTGAAATGCATATAATCAATAGACGAATCAGGGTTATCTATCTAAGTTATTGTAAGTTGACTTACCGATTATTTAATTTATTCAAAATACATTTTTATTATGAACTTGGCTGAACATTAGGGGCATTGCTAAGCTGTTACTATACTGAATGAGAAACAGAGGCTATGGTTTCTGAGATCTCACAGTTTAATTGGAGATATGGGTAAGCAAGTGATACAGTGAGGGATGTGATGAGATAATTACAGGATGCTCTGGGAAAACATGAGAATCCACACCCAATTATGTAGACAAAGGAAGACTTCATGGAGGAAATGAAGCCTGAAAATAGGTAGAATTTACCGAAGGACCCCATGAGTGTGTGAGAGCGTTACAGGAAGAGGAAATAAAATTTGTAAGATTCCTAACAAGATATGCAATACCAACTTTGTGAGCAGCTCCAACACTCCTGGTCCTGGGAACTAGGGACCTGAAACAGGCCCCTAATAGTGACTAATAGGCAAGTTATAGCTTGAGTCCTGGTGTGATAGAATTTTAGCCTAAATTCGATTAATGAGTTGTGAAGCAAACAAGTTTTAGAAGTAGATGTGGCAAGTTGTAAAACAGGCAGTTCAAGAGGAGGGAGGGTTCCGATGAAAAACTGAGATCACGGCCACTGACCAGCTTTCTGCTTTGAACGAAGGGATAGATCATGGTTTTACTCATAGAATTTAAGTCGTAGGGATGGGGAAGGTTTAGTTAGTTTGATCCACCTGGTATTTGAATGGACATTTCTCGTAGATAATTAGGTATTTGGGTTGTAAACTACGTAAATAGATTGTAGTTGGGCTGATAATTTGTCTTTTTTAAAACTGAGATAAAGCTCACATATAAAACTTTATAAATTGTTCGAAGTGTTGATTTGATGTACTTGTATATTGCAATATGATTACCAATTTAGGATTGTGTAACACCTCTATTGTGCCGCATAATTTTAGTTCTTTTTTATGGTGATTACCAGAGGGAAAGGTGGGTCGGGGAAGTGGAGGAGGGTGTGGGGGGATAAATGGCGATGGAAGGAAACTTGACTTGGGTGGTGAACACACAATACAATAGATGAAGTACTACTGGACTGCACACCTGAAACCTATATAATTTTATGAAAAGTGTCACCCCAATAAAGTCAATAAAAAGGAGAAAAAGATCTAGTCTCTCAGCAACTTTGAAGTTTATAAAACAGTAGTGTTGCTTATAATCACCAGGCTATGCATTAGATCTCCAGGAATTGTTCATCTATGAGCTGCAAGTTTGTACCCTTAAACAATATCTCTCTGCTTCCCACATATCCCAGCCCTTGGTAACCACCACTCCACTTTGTTTTTATGAGTTTGGCTCTTACATTCTGCATGTAAGTGATGTCATAACTGTTTTCAGCAATAAGCTCCATGATCCAGTGATTAAAGCCTTGAGAAGAACTTAAACGCAGTGCAGCAGTGTAAAATTTTCTACGTTCGTGCATTTTTCTTTCATACATCATTCTGAATTTCCAAGTACTATCTACTACACATGTATTATTAAGCACAAATATCTAGTCTCAAGTCCTTAAAATTTAAAATTTTAATCTGAAAGACTTTCCTGAGGTCCTTTTATTACTGTCCTGACTCTTTAGAAAAAAGGAGAAAAGATGCATCATGATTCATCTTAAAAATGAAGACTCATGTGGAAGATCAAATGAATATTAAAATCCCAATAGAAAGTGAGGGAAATGTGACTTTTTTTGGTCTGTGGGATAAAAGCATGATCCAAATGGAACTATGTTTTTAATTATATGTATGGTGACATTTATGTAGAGGATAAATATATTTGTCCAAAACTTTTTTGATGGACAGAGGTAATTTAATAGAAAGATTATTAATCTTCATATGGTTTAATACTCCAGATAAAGAAATAACTCTATAAATCATGATATTGATCTGAGTAAGTCATCATCCAGAGATTAAAAAGGAAAAATGGAATGATATAGCAGAACAAAGCTAATGTTTCAGTTGCTCAGTTTTAGTGATGGCAAAGCCAGGAAATAAAGTAAGGAAAACTTACTTCCAATCACTTTTGTGAGTCTAAATATAACTTACAAAAATACTGGATGCCAAAGAGCAATATAAAAATAGGAATTGATATGAATGTTGATGTCCTTATGAATAAAGTTCTTTTATTATGGTACTTAATTATTTTTATGTGAATATAAAACCCTAAGGTAGTGATAATTTTTTCATGAAATAATGGGACAAAAATGTTCCCATGAAAAAGAATAATTGTAATTTGTTTTTTAATCTAGTTTAGATACTGGTTTGTACTGATGCATTCATGTTATTCTTTGTAAAATATTTAAATATTTATAAGTTTGATCATATCTGCATTTGTCTGCTTTCTATTCTAATGTAATGAGATATTTTTCTTCTTTTAAACTTGCATGTTATTTTGTGTCAGCTAAATAACAACCCCCCCATACTTAGTGGTTCCAAACAATAAAAAGCTATTATTTCCTATGTGTCTATACAGATGTGATGATCTTATGTTGGGCTGAGCTCTCACGCATCTGTGGTTAGATTTCTGGGATCTTGTTGGTCTGGGAGGCCTAGGCTGAACCTACGAGACAGTGCTCAGCTGCACATGGTCCCTGGTGCTGCAGGAGGTCAGCTCCACCTTGTTTTTTGTGTAGGTGGGGCTCCAAGGGAAACAGCAGAACCAGCATCCAAAGGCTAAGGCAGATCATAGGGTCAGTCAGATTCAAGGGAAGAATTCCAAGTGATGTTACAAAGGATGAGAAGACACAGGAAGGATGAAGAGGAGGGGCCACATTTTGATATCAATCTAACACATACTGTATGTCTTATTTATGCAAATGATTATAAATTGTTTAGGAATTGAAATGGGACTTCTTAACAGGAAGTTACCTTTGATATTGAAGAAGCCTTAAACCATTATTTTACTATTTTACTTATTGTTGATTCTTGTCGTCAGTTCAAATTATACCATGACTTTTAAGCATTTTATATTATTCTTTGTTTCTGTTTATTGATATCCTATTTACTTTTGAGCACCTGTAAAGTAATATACTCTATGGACACAAAAATGGAGCCTCATCTACCTTGCATTCAGTGCATTCAATTTATCAGGGAGACATAAAGAGAGAAGAAAAATGCATCATGGTTTTCTAAATGCTCTATAAAGTGCACTATGAAAATTGTGGATGAAGGATAATCGAGGCTTTTCAGCGGGAGTTAGGAACTGTTTCCTAAAGACAGAATGGCCTGAGAGATGACCAGGACTTCATCATCTGGAAGGGGAAGGGTAGGGTGTGCCAAGCCAGGAAGCCACAATGATGTTTTGCATGGGAACCAGTAAATAAATCGGCATAACTAGCCATCAAGAGGAAAGGGCTGAGGTTAGATTTGTAAAGTTAGTGGGTAATAGATGGTGAAGGACCTTGTAGGCTATAGTCAGGAATACGGACTGCTCTTATGAGAACTGGTAGATTCTGTGAATCCATAAGTCATTCATACTCCAATTTTGGATTCACAGATTTCTATTCAGAAATGTCCTATCAAGAAACGTTATCTTTTCATATCCTACTGTGCTAAGCAGATCTGAGTAACCCAGGTCTGGGTTATTATTACCAATATCTCCCTTAATACCACTATTGTCCCCAAAACATTTAAGTTGGCAGGATTTTAGAGGTAGAACAGATATTATCTCTAGATTGTGAGTTCCCTGACACCAAGGGTAGAGTATTATTTATTAATTTATTACTATTACTACTACTACTACTACTAATAATAATAATAATAATAATTTTAGCTCTAGGTATATTTTCTGGACCAGTTAGTACTCAACAAATGAGCATGATATGAATCTACTTCAACTTTCTTAGGTTATAAAAAAGGAAATTTTGACCCTGGTCAGTGTGGCTCGGTTGGTTGAGCATCATCCTGCAAGTGGAATCGAACTGGTGGCCAGTTCGATTCGCATTCAGGACACATGCTTGGGATGCAGGCCATGTGCTCCATCTATAATCAGTGCATTTGCAAAAGGCAGAAAATCGATGTTTCTTTCTTACATTGATGTTTCTTTCCTCTTCCTCCCTTCCTTCCTCTCTCTCAAAAATAAAAATAAAATATTTTAAAAAGGAATATTTATATAAAATTGCTTAATATCAAAGTCACAATTTAACCATGATGTTATATTTTAAAGTATATTTGCTGTATTTTTCCTGGTCATTTTTCTCTCAAAATTCTCTTGTAACTTTATACCTATTTCCTCTACTATCATGAATAATCTGATGTTATAATTATGGTTAGTTTACTATCATTTATGTCTCATTATGCTGCAGAGCTTTTGGTAATCCTTGGGAAAAAAGTCAGTATGGTATAGTACATCAATACATATTTTGAGAATTAGGACTTTTACTTTGGAGTTCACAACACAAGCCTCTATTTAGTTGTAAATAAATTCACACAAATGGTTTAAATTGGTGAACTTTTCTACCTTTAATCTACTTACTTTCAGTAAAAAATCTCAGAATTGCTTCCCTGACTATACCCCCTTTGTAAATGCTATGCAACCAACTGAAGTTCCAGTCCTATTTTCCTGCCTTTTAGGTTTTTGTTTTGTTCTGTTGTTTTTTTAGCATCTAAGTCTTTTAACACTATAAGAGGACAGGAGTTTGGCATAAGGAACCTAATCTTTACCCTACGATGAGTGAATTTTTTGATTCTACAAGCATTAGAAGTAGAAACAGATTATGCCGGGTGTTGACCTTGGTGGTCATTTGGATGTAATGCCAGAGTGAACGATATGGTGTGCAGAAGCCACTGGTGATCGGCAAAGTCACAGCTCATCAGCACCTGGAGAGAACTGGGGGAGTGCATCTGATAATGCAGTGAGAGATGGAGAGGAAAAGAGACAGTGGCTTCAATGTCCAACTTACCAATTCCCGATTCATGTACCTTGGATGTGCAGTTTTTCTAGTTCTACAAATATTTGAGATCATGTATGTGTTTAAACAAAATAAACTCTTAAATATATATCAGCATGAATACCTTTCTGTTCTTGTAATTAAATATTGACAAACACATTATAGTTATAGGGGCTTTTTAGTTAAGTCTACCACTAGAATACCTTTTCTGAAATGTTTCCTGAAAATATTCCTTTTAAATTACTTTCTACATTCTTCTGTATCTATGATTAGTATTACTGGAGATGACTTCCTTCATGCTGTTCTCTTTTCTAGTTCTTAATGTGACCTTGGATTCAAAGGGCACCTGCTCCATCAGACTCTGGAATATTGGTAAGGATCACTGTCTAGCTGGTACAACACCAAGTGTAACTAGGAAGGATTTTGAACACAAGCTTCCTGCTTGCTTTTCCATTCTGCAAATGTGGGTTGGCTTTAAAGGTCAAGAATGGTACCACAGGGATTTTTTATTACATTATCCTGATTTCTCAGCAATGAATCACTTTCTTTCCAAAGCTACAATAGCAGAGGTTCTAAAATAAATTTAGTCATTAATCTTTATGATATTACTTCCACTTCTTTGCCTGTCTGGCAAAATGTCTGATGTTGGTTGATGTTGGAAAAAGCTTTTCAATTTTGCTTTGGAAGAAAGGGAAAAGGAAAAATCTAATAAAATAAACAAAATGTAATAGACTTCAAAATAATTTATTTCTTTATTGCTTGCCAAAGACTGATTTTATAGAACACCGATCATGCCTGCTTAAAAAAGTCAAATCAGAGCTCTTACACAATTTCATCTGTTAGTCCACCCATTTTTCATTTATCAAGGTGTGTAGCATTGAAATACTTCTTTATTTCTTCAATAATAGAGATCATTTATTTGCTTTTGAGAAACATTTTATCAGAGGAAGTATATGCCAAGTCGTGTGCTGTATTGTACATTGTATATGCATATGTCTGTGTACAACGTAAAATAGTTATTCAAACTATTAGTATTGTTAAGTATGAATTTAAAGAAAAACATGCAGCCATGGCCAAAGATATGATTAATTCTCCCGCTGCTTTAATCCCCCAAAATACGTAACATTAGGTCATTCTGTTGTCTTCAGGATACACCTTGTAAAATGAAATTTACCAAATTTTATTCTTGCATGTAAGTCAAGTTACATTACATTATTATGTAATGTAAACAAAAAAGGCTTCTTTCAATATGCTTCAATATCATTTTATTTAAAATAAAAGAATACTGTGTAAATATTGACCTCAGAATTTGTTTTTATTTCAGCTTTTAATATGTTTATACATGGAATCTCCAAAAGTCAGCAAAAAATGTATCGGGGCCAAAAGAATGAGTTATTTCCCTTAAAAATTTAAACTTTAAATTTAACTCTGTTCCCTTAGAAAATATCTAATTTTCATTTAATAAACTTGTGATAGTATATTTAAAGAAATGAGCTAAGTAAAATGCCCATTCGTACTTACTCATTTTGGCAGAGAGATGGCATTAATTGATTAGATAATGAAAAATCCACTTTATAATTTAAAGGTTTAATCAAAGTAATTAGAACTCCAAGTGATTCAATTATTTAAATTGATTAATTTAATAAATTATAATGTTTTCATTTAGAGAAATCAAAAAGTTTGGATGAAACTCTAACAAGTTAAAAGATACCAAAAAGTAAAGCGTAGCTTTTAGAAACATGAAATACTAAAGTATCTTACATTTCATTCACAACATTAGAATTTTCCCAATTTTTTAGTATTTTGGATTATGGAATACAAAAATTTAAGGACCATGTGAATGATATTTTAATTAAATTAGTTTCTTCTTCATAAACTGAATTTGTCTTGTAAGTATACCAACTTTCTTGTTTGGCCTAATAAATAATAATTTGTTATCATGTTCGGCGTAAGGTATTTTCTCTACCTATAAAACCTTATATAAAGAAATATACCTGCTTAATTTTAGAGTGTTTAAAAAACATCTTGTCATATGTTGTTTCTCTTATATTAATTTTCATTCATTTTTAGTCCCTGGCTTTCTGAATTGCATCTGCCATATTGGTACATCTTGGATGAACAAACAGACATCAATGGCTTCCTTTTAAAAAACTGCTGATTTTACAACTTACTGTGGTCCCCAAATGACCTTTCTGAGTGAATTCTTTATTTACTTATTTCTGATGTCCAGGGTCCAATTTTTTTGCTTCTGCTTTGACTATGTGCTTCAAAAACACCTCACTTTTTATAATTAAAGTAAGTTAAACTTTACTCTGAATATGCAAATATTATCTTTTAATTAAAGTATTCCTTACTTACAAGAGAGTGGTACCACTAATTGTTTCCTAATATATAACATCTTTAGTAAGATGATTCCAAACATGGCCCTTATTCTCCAACTCTCTTTGTATCCATGCACTTAGACATTTTTTGCCCTAAAAAACTGTTACAAAAAATCGTTCAGTTGTAATTTTTTACATCTATGGTGGACTGATTGCAAAAACCCTCCAAGTCTTCAATTTATCCTCAATTCTGAGCTGAAGTATGAAGAGGCTCTACCTGTTTCTACTGCCCCTTCGATCCCTGCCAAACATGAGAAGCATAATAGGGAGTGAGACCATGTGCAGGAGAATCAGTCCAGGAAAAGTTATCATTGCCCATCCGTCCCACCATTTCCTGTAGCCTTCCTGAGCATGCATGAACAGCCTCATCGGAGAGGTGCAGATTTAGTCCAATTGACACAAACCTCAGTCAGGTGATCTATAGATTAATGATCAATGACAATGATGATGGTTATATATGCCAGTCAGTTTTCAGGTCATTCATTACACAACAATAGCTAATTAGTAGATCTATATTAAGATTTAGCCATTAATTTCTTTTTAAATGTATTTTACTGATTATGCTATCATCACAGTTGTCCAAATTTTCCCCTTAGCCTCCATACACCCAGTGCCCCCATTCCCTCCAGCAATCGCCCCCCTTAGTACATGTCCGTGGGTCATACATATAAGTTCTTTGGCTTCTCCATTTCCTATAATGTACCTTACATTCCCCCATTTTGTACCTACCAATTCATACTTAATCTCTGCACCTTTTCCACCATTCTCCTCCTTCCCCCTCCCAACTGATAACCCTCCAAAGGAGTTCCCATAAGGCTGACAGTTGATTTCTCAAATGAAAATTTGCAGGAAAGAGGGGACTGGCAAGAAGTGTTCAAAGTGACAAAAAACAAGGACCTACAACCTAGATTGCTCTACCCAGCAAAGCTATTAGTTACAATTGAGGGCCAGATAAAGTGCTGCCCAGACAAGTAAAAGCTAAAGGAGTTCATCATCCTCAAGCCATTATTACATGAAATGTTAAAAGGACTTATTTAAGACAAAGATCAAAACTATGAACATTAGAATGGGAATACATTCATAACTATCAACAATTGAATCCAAAAAACAAACTAAGCAAATAAGCAGAACAAAAACAGAACCATAGATATGGAGATCATTTGGAGGGTTAGGTACTAATTTTCTATGTAATCAAAATTACTTAGAAAACAGTTGATATGAAAATTAAGAATTTGGCTTATGTATAAAATAAATCTCAATATACAAAGTACTATTGTTTGGCCTTCAGAGAAGAAAAATAGGTAGGTAGGTAGATAGATAGATAATAGATAGATAACTAGCTGAGGATGAGTTTTTCCTTAAACTTTCTCAATTTGCCATATTATTGTTCATACCAGATTTAAACATGTTATCATTAATATAGAACAGGAACCAGAAAGCTTTATCCGTAGAGGGCCAGATGGTAAATATTTTAGGTTTTTCAGCCATACAATGTCTATTACAACTACTCAAATCTGCCATTGTAACACAAAAGCATTCACGGGCAAGCATTAATGAGTAGGTATGGATAAGTTCCCATAAAAATTAATTTACCAAAACAGGTGCAGGCCTCAGTGTGCCAACTCCTGACATCACAGTTAATTTCTTTTTCTTCACTGCTTATCTTTAAGACATCTAAGTGTGGCAAAATTTTGGAGACCATATGAGAGCTTGCATATAATGGCATTGCCCGAATAAATAACATTAGGGAGTCTCAAAATTGAAAGTATTTTTGGTAACTTAGGATGTTATTTACCAGATTTATCTTGAGAAGTGCAGTTTTGTTGTATTTTTGTGTCTATCATTTTAACTTGTGATAAATCCAGTTTATTATTGTAATCACAAAATAAATTTATTATCTAGACAGAACAGTTATTTAGCAATGCTTCTCAGTGTTCCTGCATGAGCTAGTCTAGTTGTAAGCAAAATAAATCTTTAATAAACATTATTTGTTTATCCTCTAATCATTCAAATGAGGTATTTTCACGGATCGTACCATTTCAGCATTAAATATCAAGTTAAATGTTAATCTTTCATGGTGCTGAAAACATTTTAAAATAGTACACTAACACAGAATTAGAGCATGTAAGTATTTATACATTTATATCATATTTCAATTTTATTTTTATTGACATTATTATGAAATGGTAAAGCAAAATTAATATGTTTCCTTTTGACTTTGCCACTTGGATTATATTAAAATATTAAATAACCCAGAAAATAAATTCTAAAGTGTGTTGCATTCTGATATGTCACAAATAATGCAAATTTTCTGAAGGTTTGAATAACAAGAGTATCTTAAAAGCTGTGCATTTTGAAATATGTCATTGTAAATAGTAACAACTGGTTTTTAATGAAACTGACATTATTCTATCAGAATTCTCAGTTGCCATGCAATGACTTGAGTTATAGGTAATGTCTTTTATACAGAAACCATGTATATTGGTGTGTCCTTCCCCCCCAAAATAGATGTTTTTAGCAGAATTCTCTTATTTCCTGAGAACCTGTTAATTTATTGTGCTTCTGGTTTGAATTTTATTATGGTCATCAATTGTTTTTAATAAAAGTTCCACATTTTATCGAAGATAAATTTGTAATAATGCTACTTTTCTTCATATAAAGAATGCTAATGTTAATTATGTAACTCTTTCATTTCCTGAGATACCTATGACTGTACACACCTATTGATATAACACTAAGTCTCCTCTGATAATTCTCTAATATTGCCTTCCTAAAATCCCTGAATTAGAAATGACCGCTAGGTCTAGGAACTAGTTACTGTGAGGCATGGCATTCATGAGTAAGCAGTGATGCTAAAATAAGTAGCCATGAAAAACATTTATTTTTCTATATTTTGAATTAGTTCAATAAAGCAATGAAATTATTTTATCAAGATCATAGTTTTAATATGAATGTTTTAGCTATATTATATTTTACAATTGATGTAAATATTTTCTAATCATAATCCATGGGTAAACTCTAACATAGTATTTGTTAGGAAATTGATTTTTAAGAAAATTAGGTTTCTTCAAATAAAATATACCTCTCATTGTTGAAAATCTTAACACATGCTTTATAAAATAGATTAGAAAGTCTGGGAAATTTGCAAATGCCCTCATTGGTCTTAATAGCTTCTTATCCTCAGGTTAACCATTAACTGAC